>PVJO010001740.1:0-161808 GCA_004026905.1 Hystrix cristata
TGTTCTTACATTTAGAACATTTAGAAATCTAGAAATAAAAAAGAAAAACCTCAAATGTTTTTGTTAAAGGAATTCTAAGTAGTGACTCAACTAAATAATTACTCAACCAAAGTCATGAGAAGACTAAAACTCAAGAGATCTATGATTCTTTGTCCAACAATATTAATAAATAATAATAAGCAACGCATATAAAAAACAAGATATAACAAAGCATTATATACCAACCAACGATAGTAATAAAACAAGGTAAAGCTGATTTTAAGGTCTAAAGTACAACATCCAATTTGTTTTCAAAAGTGGCAGAGTAATTATGGTGGTTTTAAAATATGTCCACACGGGCTGGGGATTTAGCTCAGTGGTTAAAGTGCTTGCCTACCAAGCACAAAGCCCTGAGTTCAACCCTCAGTGCCAAAAATAAATAAATAAATAAATAAATAAATAAATAAATAAATAAATAAATAAATAAATATGTCCACAAATTCTTTGGTGTCTCCTCTCTGAGAAGAAGCTTCTAATTTCCTTCCCCTGTAGTGTGGGAGCCATTTGTAACAGCAGACAGCAGAATTGCAAACCTGTGGCTTTGAGACCATCACAGAGAACACTGTGGTTGCTACCTGTCTTTCTCTTCGACCTCTCCCCGTTGGGGAAAGCAGCCTCCATGATGTGGGGACATTCAAGCATCCCTGGGTAAGGTGCTCATGGTAAGGAGAGGCCTCCTGCCGATGACCCACGCTAAGGAACCAGCGCTGGTCGTTACTTGGAAGCAATTCTTCGCCGGCAGTCTCACCCTTGAGGGTGGCATCCTGACCACCACATTGACTGCAGCCTGGGAAAGTCCCTCTGATAAGGCAGTACATTGTGGTACAGTACACATGAAGGGCTTCCACTAAACTCTACCTCTTTTTTCAGTAATGGGGATTGAACCCAGGGCCTTCATGACATCCTCAGCCCATCCTCATCCTTTTTGGTGACAGAGTCTCACTAAATTGCTATATTTTCCAGGCTGGGCTCAAACTTGCCATCCTCCTGCCTCAGCCTCTCCGCATGCTGGGATTATAGGCATGTACCAACACTCCCCGTTTAGCTCCAGCTCTTAAAGTTTCTACTATCTCACACTAGCATCACACTGGGGACCAGCCTTTCACACATGGGCCTATGGAGACATTCCAGATCCAAATTATAGAAATGTATATTATTTAACATTGTTAAATATGAGGGTAAGTTGTGTAGCAACAGGAAACTAATATAGAATATTTTACTCATTCCTACCTTAAGATTCGTATATGTAAGTGTCCAATACGTCATTACCCCAAACATTATATATTAACTCATCCACCGATAGTCTCATCCTAGTGCAATGGAAGCTGTACACAGGCAGGTACAGCTTCTGTTTGATTTGGAGTTTTACACTGATCATGATAAATGGTACAAGACACAGAGCAGGTACTCAGTAAATATTTTTGAATTTATGAATCACTTCATGAATGTGTCATATTCTTCATGAGATAAAGAAGTAAAAGATAAAGAACTTTTATTCATTTGTTTGGTTTTGTTTTCTGAAACAGGATCTCACTACATAGCCCAGGCCGGCCTTGAACTCTCAATCCTCCTGCCTCAGCCTCCCAAATGCTGGAATTACAGGCATGAGCCACCATGCCCAGCATTTGACTAATGTTTCATCAGTGGCAAAGTAAATAAACTTCAGCAAAAAAGCTAAATGATAACCATACTTACGGGAAAAGTTATTAGAAATAACCTTTCTCATACTGTGACGGTTTTACTACATAGTTACAGTATCTGTAAAATCTGTTTGTCGACAAAAGAGAAAAGGCCAAACTGGAGATAAAATGCTGTAATTTTTCCACGTAGTATGAACCTACGATCGGGTATGAGAAGAGAAGGTGCTACAGAAAAACAAACAAAAAGCCAAAACAGTAACCAAACCCACATACATGTGCATATGCACACATGCACACACACAAACATACATACACACATCTCAGAAGCTAGTCGGGAAGGACCAACCAGCCTCTGACCATGACTAATTCTATTGACAGCTTGAAAATGTGGAGAGACTCTAACATTAGTACAGCGGAGTGAGTCTCCCAAGAGCCACAACGGACCACACTGTGCATTTTCAGCACTTACAAGACCGTGGCTTCCCGTGGGTGACGCAGATCAGGCCAATCAGTGTGTCCTTTTTGTTTCAGCAGCTTCCTTATTTGCATCTAAAGACTCACCTAATCAATCTAATTATTTCCCACCATGTCCAGCTGAACCCTTCTCTACTAAATTACTTCTTTATTCAGCCAACAGAGTTTCCTCTGTGTCTTTCCTTTCTTTGCACTCACAGGACATTGAGGAAATGCTCAGGAATGGCTCTACTGTGCTTTATCATTCTGGTCAAAAACGGCTTTTAAAAGCCTGCGATTATCTTGTCATCCGTCCTACAAGGAGTTGAGTGTTTACTGCCAGCTCCCATCGTTCGAGTGATGTCAGTGAAATTACATTTTTAAAAAAGAGATCATCTTTCCTAGAAGAAGATATAATACACTCCAAAACAATGTTACTTAGTAAATGAGATCATCATGCCAGGCTTACATCAAGATATTTGAGGAATTACATTTTTGTTCAACTACCTGGCTGGATCATGTTACAGAGAGAAACTATGGGAGTTCAGTGAAATCAGAAATAGCAAACATTTCAGAAGGAAAAAAAAATGAATTCCAGGTCTTGAATGGGTTGTTTGAGCTCAAACCAGACTGGCTGACAAACCCTGAAGGAAACACTCCTCTAAAATTAAATAGAAAAGAAAAAGGGAATGCATAGAGAAAAATGACAGTACATGAATAAATCAGGGACACAAAACCTGAATACTGATGACAGGATTTCACTTTTGATAGAAAAATAATACTTGAATTATTTATAGATGATCAGTGACTGGGGTAATAAAGAACTACAAAGAACACAGGGAGAAGTTGGCCGCCTAAAAGCCAGGAAGGGTATTCTCACAGCCCTAAAAAGAAACTACCCTAAAGTCGTCATAATTTAGACTGTTAGCCTGCAGAACTGACGCATTTGTTGTGTACGCCAATCCACTTGTGGTACTTTGTCCTGACAATCCTAGCAAACAAATTCACTGCCCAAACAGCCGAAGTCTGAATGCGGTACTTATCCAGGCCCTTCCTCAGCTTTGTGCTCCCAGCGTGAGCAGGCTGCCCCAGACTCTCCCTCGGTTCCAATGATGTGCCCCTTCACACGTAGGCCTTTTATGAGATGAGTGGACCATGGAGACGTGATACACATCGGTGGCTCCTCCACCATGCTGCCTTGACTTGGAGCCAGCCGACTGCAGACTGAAACATCTACAAACTGTGAACCAAAATAAACCTTTCCTCCTTTAAATTGTGGGTGTTGGATATCGTACCTCAGGAACAAGCAAGTAATTAGGACACTGTTGTGGGGGTGTAGTTGAAGCTTGGGTGTTCATGTGCTTTCATGAGAGCCCTCCACATACGACCCGGCATGAGAACAGAAATGGGGTGAGTCACGAGCTGTGACCAGCTAACTCTCCAAGGCCACAGTGTGCCAGAACAGAACTCTAAGGAAACTAATACAAGATCTCACATGGATTGTCTTTTAATCTATGAGGCGATCAAGAACTAATGAAGTAAAAAGATTTGCCAAAGGTCTCTCAGTGTGCCAAGACTAGACTCCAAACCTCCTGATCCTGATTTTAGCTTTCTATAAACTATAAAATACTGCCTCTCTTAAACCTAATAATTCATTTATTCACTCTCCCCACAAATACTTGTTAAACATCTAACAAGTAATAAGTAAATGTATTAGTCCAGAAAAGCTTTTCTTCATAGTGCTTAGACTCTACTAGAGGAAAGAGAGATTAATAGTAAAAATAATAATAGTAAGGCAATTAAAAAAATAAGTAACAAATATAATTTTATATTCTGGTAAGGGGAATGAAAAATAAGAATGGAAATTAAAAGTTATAATAAAATATCTTCATAAAAATAAAAAATTGAAGAAGGAAATTAAGTTTAATATTCTTATATCCATTTCACTATCAATGAAAAACTAGGCTACACCATTATAAATTTATAAAGATTACACTAGTATTTCTCAATAGGGGGTGATTCTGCCTTACAAAGTACATTTAGCAAGGTCTAAAGAAATTTGTGATAGTTACAACTAAGGGGGTGCTACTAGCATCTATAAGCACAGGCTAGAGGTGTCATGGGACATCCTATAATTCACAAGACTGACTCCTGCCCCATATATTGGACTAGACAAAAATAGAGGTTATTTTTCTTAGGTATACTACTGAGATTCATCATCAGTTCCTTTAAGACTCACTTCAAATCCACTTAAATTGGTTTACTATAGATCTATAGAAAAGTACATATATTATATATTTCTTATTTCTTAATCAATAAGTTCTTCTGTCATCCTAACAGTGTCACAGCTCTTGTTTCACACAGATGTCGCAACTAGGTGAACTCATGATCATTGCTACAAAGACCCTGGCAAAACCTAACGGACAACACCCTCTACAGAACCTTGTCTTAACCAGATCCATTCTGCTAGAGTATCCTCTCTATTTCACATGTATCAGAGAATGTATTTCTATGCTCTCCATTGTTTATCAAGCCCAGCAATTTGATTGTTTTATAAACGTGTACTTTATTGAGCTGAGAAATTTAAGATTTGTTAGACATCAAGAATAAGCAGTTGGAACTGAGATGAGTTTGACCACCAAAGATCAAACCCAAAGAAGAGGATAGAAAACAATGCAGTAAACAAGCTAAGAATATTAGGTTAAGTAGGACATAAATAATGTATTCAGTACAAGAAAATACACAGAATTGAAACTCGAGGAACTGAAACTTGCACATCTATCCCAGCTGAGCAGAATAATTCAAGAGACAAGACGTTTCCTTAAAAACAGATAATTCTGGGGGCTGGGGATTTAGCTCAGTGGTTAGAGTACTTGCCTTGCAAGCACAAGGTCCTGAGTTCGATCCCCAACACCAAAAAAAAAAAAAAAACAGATAATTCTGAATCCAATAAAGCATTGGCAGGGCAGAATGAGGCACACTGAAGCATAAAAAGGTAAGGTACACAGGCAGTTCACATACACGACCTTGACATCGGAATTCTGTCCTCTGGCCAAAGAACCTTGGACCCAGGAGCCAGACCCTCGGTTACGTTCAACTGTGAATAGGTGTGAGGAAGAAAGGTGTGATTATGGAAGGTCAGCACAAAAGATATTAGGTAGAAAAAGAAGATGGTGCAGTCAGAACTTGTAAAATAATCTAAGCTTTATGAACAAACCTCAGTGAACAAATTAGGATTGCAACTATATTACTCAATGTATCTAATGAGCATTCAGAATCACCTAGTAGAAAGAAAATCCTGAGGAATCAAGATAGATTATGTACCGGTACAAATTCCCTATGATGAATGTGATCATTGTGTACATCTAAAGTGTACCAATAAAATTAATTTAAAAAGAAAAAATTCTTAAAATGATTATTGATTTTTAAAATAAGTCTTTTATTTACAAAGTGATGGTAATTATGATTAGCAATGATAATAAGTAAAACATAGATGTCTGTGGGCCAGAAACAGCACACTATTTGTTTCATTTTCTCATTTAATACTCATGCTAATTTTATGCAGTAGATACTATTAATAATTACATTTTATTACTGAAAATGGGAATTAAAGAGATTAAAGAATTAGGAAAAAGCTATGTAGCTAATTAATGGCAGACTAAGGTTCTCACCTAAATCATTCTGATTCTCAAGGCTTTGTTCTTTTTTTGTCACTGAAGCTTGAGCATCCTTAACCCCAAAATCCAGAATCTGAGATGCTCCAAATCTGAAGCTTTTTGAGTATATGACAAATTCTGGAGCATTTCAGATTAAGGATGTTCAAACAGGAAAGTCTAGAAAATATTCTAAAATCTGAAAAACTGCCAAATCTGAAACATTCCTGGTCCCAAAGCGTTTCAGATAAAGGGAAATTCAACCTGTATTAATGACATATATTAACTATACATAGATTATAGTTAATACAGATATACGTATATAACACATACATACATATGTATATACTACAGTACACACATACAATTCATACATACAGTATAACTACACATATATAATACATATATACAATACATACATAGCTATATTACATGTATAGTTAATGTATATAGTATATACTTTTATATTATACCATATATGTTAACTATATATTTTAATTGAGAAACTAACATATGCATCTGCTTAAAAAATAAATCACAAACTATAAATGGGTAAGAATCATTGTTTCCCACCTGAAATTTCCTGTTCCCATTTCTCATCCTAAAGGGAACCCCTGTTACTGGTTTGTATATGTTCTTCTAAAAAGTCTATGAAGCATCCTTGGCTCATTCTAATTATTTCCAACACAAATGATAGCACACAACACACCATATTTTGCACTTCATAAAGCCATTTTTAAATCACTTTATTACATTGCTTCTTTCTAACTCTTAAACTCTTCTGAAGATATACAACAGACTGACTGAAACAATACCAAAAAACAATACCAAACACAGCAAAGTGCTCAATGGCACATTATGAAAAGGCAACCTACAAATGTACCTGTTGAACAGTTTTGGAGTGGTGTCACCATGCCTATTGGTAATGGCCTCTTCAGATTTCTTCAATCCTTGTCATGATGATTTAGTGCAGCAATTATCAAAGTGTGGTTTGAGAACCCACAATGGTTCCTAAGACCTTCTCAGGAGCGTCACAAGGTCAAGATTATTTCTTAATAATACTAAGATGATATTTATTTTGTAGTGGCATTTTCAAGCGGCTACATGACAGGTGATATTGCAATAGACCAAATGCAGAAGCAGATATAAGAATCCAAGTGTCGGGCTGGGGATTTAGCTCAGTGGTTAGAGTGCTTGCCTTGCAAGCACGAGGCCCTGAGTTCGATCCCCAGCACCAATGAGACCTAAGCTATGCCACGCCTCCTTGCTGGGCCTCATTCTCTCATTTACAAAATGGGGATGGTGATATGCCTACCACAGAAGGTTATTAAGATCAGATGAGAATGCTCTTTGGAATATATATACATATAAAGGAAAATATACTGGAGATATATATATTTATATATATATATATCCCCACAAAAAAAACTGGCCTATTAGTAACCCTCTAGAATTTATATCAATATGGGCTATTTATTCCTGGCAGATCTCACACTGGGTGGAGGTGTTGGGTGTGTCCCCACATTCTGGCTTCTGAAGGCGAGCCACTTAAGAAGCCCAGCGGCTCTGGGTCGGTAGGTAGAAACACCGAGCCAAGGAGATCACGGTGCTGTGACAGGCACTGTCCTCACTCCTGTCCTTCAGCACACCTAATCACAGCTCAAGGGTGCAGCAGAGCTGGCCCTCTATCTCGACGGACCCTCTTATTTCTGTATGATTATCTCTGTACTTTGGCTTTCCTTCCCTTTTTCAATATCAGATTGCTGCCCTCTTACCTACCTATCCACTGTTGGGATTCACAGCCTAACTTTCAGACCTCCACGGCCAGCAGTCCTGTATTGCGGCTCTGCGGGGCAGGATCCTGGTGGAACGCCCGGGGCAGCGGAGCAGTGCAGGAGGATGGAGGAGGCAGAGTGTAGGTAGGAGCGTGAGGGCAGAACTAGGCGCGGTAGGGAGGGAGATTTCATGGAAGGCGAGGGGAGCCCAAACAACCTGCAAGGAAATGCAGTTAGATTGGCAAGAGGTGGTGGGACTGTGGTGAGAATAATGACAGAAAGGAATGGACTAATTACAGATACATCAAAACAAGAAATTAAAAATCTGTGAGTCTTTTTTGTAAAAATATAATAATAATTACAGCAATTTATATAAAATGCTGAACATTTATGTCTAATTACCATGCATCTCTGTGATGATTAGGCTGCTTATTAGGTAGGTGTGAGCTCACCCTTATTGTTTTCTTTGAAAAGAGTTACAAGCATATGCTTCTGGTGTGCACATCACCCCCACAGCTGGTCATCAGTTCCCTGTCCCCAGCAGGAGCAGCAAAGGCCATAAAACACCAGCTGAACCAGCAAGGCAGTCGGGGTGTGCGTGCGTGTGTGTGCGCACGTGTGTGTATGCGTGCGTGTGTGTGTGTGTGTGTGTGCGTCTCTTCAGAGTCTTCCGTCTTCCCCTTCTACTGAGCTGCTTGAGTTCAGAGCAATGCCTGGCCTGCGGTGACTGCATCTGGAATAGTGATTTAACAGATTGGAATAGCAGCAAACTAAGACATTCAAACAGCAGGGCCCTTGTGTGATTTTTTTGTAGCTATAAAGGAATCTATAAAACCCTCCAGATTTTACATTTATTTTTTCCTCAGTCTTGCGTATCATTGAAATAAACAACTCCTCAGCATAAATTAAACTTGGTCTGTGCAGGGTAAATGCAGATCTTACTATTCTTTTATAAATCATCTTCCAAGGTGGGAGGGAGTGATGATGAGACAGACTTTTCCTCTCCTAATTCATGGGATTACTACAGAGTACGGGGCCAGCAGCTGTGGTGGAAGCGAAGTTAGGGCTATTGCCCACTTAGTGATGCTCTAGGAAATTCCAGAACAAAAGGCTTTGAATTTTCATTAAAGAAAGAAGAAGAGGACAAAGAATGCTTATGTTACAATATGTTGTTAAAATCTGCTGACCAGACTTAGCAATAATCAACAAAAATTTTTTTAAGAAGCAAATCCTCTGTTAAGAAGCTAATTAAAATTAGTTGTTTTGTTGTTCTGCATGTTTGTTTGCTTTCAGGTTTTTAATACTAAATTCCTTTCCTAACTACAAGTTCTCTTATGTAAAATTTTACTACAGTGGATTTACTTTTATATACTAGCAAAAAGTGAATACCATACATATGAATTATAAAATATTCTTTGATCCCAGCACAGTGGTGCATACCTATAATTCCAGCTACTCAAGGAGGAGTTGAGACAGAAAGATCACAAGTTCGAGGCCAGCCTGGACAACTTAGTGAGATCCTGACACAAAATTAAAAAATAAAAAGGGCTGAGGATATCGCTTAGTAGTAGAGCACTAGTACACATGAGGCCCCGGTTCAATCCCCAGTATTGCAAACAAATACAAAGAAAATATTTGTGAATAACCAGAAAAATAGATACAATGAGTTAGGGATAGAGAAAATAGATGAAACAAAAGCTGGGGGATTTGTAATGAAGCCCTGTGGAGATCTTGGAAGCAATGTGAGAAAACACAGGAACCCACTTCTCCAAACAGTTTTCCTCTTGATTGGGAGAGCAGGAGCTGGGGGCAGCCAGAGAGACCCAGATATGAAGTTATAATGGGCAGAGCTAAGGCTGACCCACCTTATGTCCCAGCTGTAATTTAAGGCGGGACCTTGGAAAACTGAGAAATGCTTAACTGTATTAAATAGCCTAAGGGAAGGCTTGTCTGAACTTTGTACATCTCAGGCATTCAGGGCTGCATTTCCTGGGACAATGCTGGAACCCAAGAGACCAGATAAACAGCTCAGCATCATAAAGCCAGACACCCACTGAGTCAAAGAATGGGGGACCAGGAAGGGGAAAAGATTACTCTAGTATCTATTTTTTATGAAGTAAAATGAATTTATATGAGATCGTAGAAAAGGTAGAAAGAGCCGATGGCAAAAAATGTTCAGCATTCATTAGTTTAATAAGCCTATCACCAAAAACATTTTTATTTGGTGTACTCTTATTTTAGTAAATGTAA
Source organism: Hystrix cristata (assembly GCA_004026905.1). Taxonomy (NCBI): domain Eukaryota; kingdom Metazoa; phylum Chordata; class Mammalia; order Rodentia; family Hystricidae; genus Hystrix; species Hystrix cristata. The sequence goes on from PVJO010001740.1 coordinate 9,811, forward strand.
AAATATGCATAAGTGACCTTGTAAATCCTAAATACATTTTTATTATGCAAGGATCTTTACTTAATTGGATCGTTGTTTGGTTTTCCCAGAATTAGTATCATTTTATACATAAAAGCCATTTCTCAACCCGTCGTATATAGAGAGCAAACAGTGAAATTCCAGTTTTAATAGAGTAGGGATGAAAATACTTCCACTGTTTGAGTTAAAAGCAGATACTTGGCCCCTTTGTTCAGAACTGGGCATATAGAAACACACACACACACACACACACACTACAACAGTAAGCAATTATCTAGACATCCAGTAGTTACAGTGACTTTCTTGACAATAGCCAACCTTTACTTTGGCTATTTCCCACAACAGATTTCTTAAAATTTGCTAGTAAAAACACAAGCATGATCTCCTAATATTAATCTTCTAAGAACTGGAGTATGCTGTGTCCCATACCTCCATCCTTTCTTCCCATGGAAATCTCCCTTCTTTTAAGTATGTTGGTGGTACACACACTTCCTCTGTGGCTTAACAGGACAAAAGTGCATCCTAATCAGCAGATCTCGCAGCAATTCCGCATTGTACTCTGTTCAAAAACATCTATACAGCATCACGACCTTCTAAGGAACTACAAAATATCCTCACTATTGTTATCCAACTAGAAGAGTTATGCCAACTCTTGCAGAAGCTTGGGGTGCTTGGGTTGCAATTATCCTTCCTAATTTGGGATAATTAGCTAGAGTTGCCCATTAACTAGAGTTAGTAAATCTAAGCATAGAATATACTAAATCATAGCCCCAGTTTACCATCTCTATTTTGTTTTCCCATAGGTTTTAACTGCATATTCTTAACTGCATATTCTTTACTATACTGTTTACTAGAACTTAAGTCCAGAGGAAACATCAGAGAAGCACAAATTTATAGAGCTACTCTGAGTATATACAACCTCCTAGGACTGCAATGAGCTAAGAGCAAGCTGCCAAATCATGGAGGCTCCCCAGGTCAGGTTCTAGGAGCAGAGGGGAAAATAATTCCACGGAATACGTGTAAAAGAAGAATAGAAGACCAATAAAATTCTATCTTTAATATATCCTAAGGGTTTTGATCAGTGTCATCACTTGAATCTTTTTGTAAATAAAATAAATTAGCTAGGCACAAAATAAAATTTTCTCATGACTAAAATGTATCTACTGAAAATATACGGGAATCTATATTCTCACACATATTACGTAATTTTAGAGAAATTAATTCATTTCAAAATTACAGCATCTCCTTCATGCTTATCTTTGGAGATATGTAAAGTTTTCCTAATCTAGATTCCTACTCTGATTGGCTAATGTGGTACATTTATTGTGGTGTAATCTTCACAGACCGAGGCTTCTTATGGGGGCTTCTATAGATCTCTTCCCTACAAGGGGGAATAATTCCTTAAAATCTTGAGGCTAGGGACCACATCTTATTCCTCAATAGATCTGACACACCATTTTTCACGGTACAAAGTATTGTGCAGTCAATTTTTAAGAAAATTTTGTTAAATGAGTTTTCTTCCATTTTATTATCTTTTGCCAAGTGACTGGCACTCAAAAATCTGCCATAAGCTATTACTCTCCCATTTCACAAATGAAGCTTTGAAAGCCTGAGTAACTAAGGCAAGTTCTCTTAATTAGGAGTTGAGCCAGAATTCACACTGACGTGGGGTAACCCCAGAAGAGTACACGTTCTTAATGACTTCGCTTATGCCTGTGCCTCATTGTTTATCCAACTAAACAAATGTTGAGCAACCGCTGCACACCAGACTCCATTCCTGATGGTGGAGACAGACCAGCAGCCACACAGACCAGGCCCAGATCCTCATGGAGCTTACACCCTTGTGTGTAGGGTCTGAAAGAGGGGATGAGAGCGACAGGAAAAGAAGAGTACAATGCCTGATCTGCTCTTTGGTAACTATAGTTAACCATTGAGAAACTGCCCAGCTGTTTTCCAAAGTGGCTGCAACCATTTAACTCCACCAATAAAGTATGTGGGTTCCAATCTCTCCACACCTGCACCAACACTTGTTATTCCCGGAATTCTTTTTAATATAGCTATGGAGAGTGTCATTTTTAGTTTCACACATGTAATATGATTTCTGCTAAAAACAAAACTATTAGACAATGTCATGAATCAATTATATAATTAAGGAAGAAAAAAAGAAAGCCCTAAATTTTGGAGGCTTGATTGACCTTCACACCAGCTGTGGGGCTCCCCCTTTGTATTTTTCAGGCAGACAATGAGCCATTTAGTGTCCTGCACGCCCAGCAGCTACTTGGGGGCAAGTTTCCCAGATGGTCTTTAAATGATCGGTCAGGCTGGCTCAAACCCTCTTCACATGCCTTCCTCCCTGCTGCGTCAGTGAAAGACGAGGTACAACTCTCCCTTTCTCACACAGCCAACAGAAAGCCAGTGAAAGGCATGTGTCATTTTCTCTCTTTTGCAAAAGTTTGCATTTTACAAGGGTCATATGTCTTTAAGACAAAAGCAGATCACGGGTGTATTAGACTTTAACAAGAAAAAGGAAAGTCATTTATTTTTAAGTGGCTTAAATCAGATTTGGGATCATTTTTAAGTTAAAGAAATGTAAAACAATATTTTATGTATCAAGAATATATTTTTACACCTTAAATGCAACTCTGATGTTTAAAAAAAAACAAAAAACATGTTCCAACATGGGAATATTGATTTTAAAAAATTTGTCCTAAACAGTGTGTAGAAATTAAGTGGTAAACAGTTTAGCAACTAGATGACATAAGTATATGAAGTTACAGTAATATCTAAAACCCCCAGAACAGTCAACCTCACACAACGTATGCTCCCAAAGAAAGAGTTTTATAGGCAAAACTGATCTCTAACAACAACAAAGAACTGACTATACATTTGTACTTCCCTGTTTTTCTTTGTTCTGATTAATGTACGGCCTTTAATTCAATAGAACATCCAAGCAGTTTTGTATTATAGAAAGAAATGAGTAAAGGTGAATTAAAACCATGGCTGCATGCCATTTTAACTATGAGAGAACATCGACAAAATGTAACTGAAAATTCTCACTCGAATCCTTGAGATAGAAGTCACATAAAATTCTTCTTTCATGTTTTTTCACTTAGTGCTTTTGTTTTACAAATATTTTTTTCTTCTTGGAAACTCCCACTGACTCCAATTTAAATAAATAAGGCTTGTTTTGAGATTGGCTACCATGGGAAGGCACTGCTGAAAAGCCTCTGTGCAATACAGTTCCTCTACATTTCCATATGTAAAATACCTCACATTCCTTTTACAACAACTTTGTGCCTTTCAACTTAATACTATATTAAAATAATACTTAAAATAACTTGTCTCTTTCATCTGAAGATCTCGCAACATTAGAATTCATGAATAGATCACCTCCCTACCCCACCCCCTCCAAAGGCCATAAAAGTATAAACTTCCCTTTGCTGAAAAGATTAAGGTAAGAAGATTAAGAATTTTTCTACACAGGAAAAGACATTTAAGATAATCTCTGGGCCACCATTTCTCAAACTATGATCTTCAGACAACAGACAAATTTAGAAATGCAAATTCTTAGGCCCCTCCTGGAATAACTGAGCCAGAATCTTGGGGAAGGTGGCAGACAAATAGTTTTTAACAACCCCTCCCAGTGATCCCAATGTGTGCTGAATTTTAAAATCCACAGATTCAAGCCAACCCTCTTGTTTTACAGTTGAAGCATCTAAGCCACAGACAGGTTTAAGATTTGCCTAAAATTGTTACCATCGAATTGTAATTAGATTCCAAACATCTTAATGCCAATTACAGTAGTTTCAGTTTGCACACTTGAAGGTGTGAAATGGCAAGGCAAATCTCAACTCTTTTTGCCCCTTTGTTCAGCCTTGGTTAGCTACATCTGGTTCAGTGTTCTGCATTTGAAACATGATTGGAATCAACAAAGAGAAGTCAGTGATATTTACTTGCACGATCATTTCCCGATTCCTTTTACTCCCCTTACCTCACCCTACATGATTTGCGGTACGGCAAACAGAGTTTTGAGTTCGTACACTAGAGAGTTCAGTCTTAGTCCTGTCTCTACCCACCAAGTGCTTTCAGGCACATGCCCTGCTTCCGTCATTTATAAACCTAGGAGAGTTGAATTCCACGAAATTAGAATTTCAGATTCTCCACAGCTCAGAAGTTTCATGATCACCTGACCCTGACTTCTATGCAAATTTTCTCTTTGTCATCATGCCAGATAGAATAAATCCATTCCTTGGTGAGAAGAAACTCTGGATTCCAGTGTTTTTATTTTATACTCTTCTTCGCAAATCTATACTCTTTCCAACAGCTAATGTGCTGTCATTGTTTAAGTGTTAAACTATGATTTGGTTGTAATCATGAAAGCAGAATTTAAAGAATGAATCAAACTATTCAACAGAAAAAGAAAAAAAAACTGAGCATTTTAACTCTCTCAGGAACGGAAATTTAATATGCTTGGAAGTTCAGTCTGAATTAAAATTCTCATAGTTTACACTCTGGCTATGATGTGGCTATGATTTGGCTATGATCTGCAAAACTACAAGAGCATTTTTTCAAATTACTGAACTCAAACAGTCTTATAATGTATTTTAAAACATTGGCAAAATTGACTGCGCTTTGATTTGATTTGACTTTGCCATCATGTATTTATAGACATACTACTTCATATATAGGTGTCATTTTACACCTGTGTAAGTAACTTACAACTTCACTGGAACTGAACAGAAATAGTTCAGAAAACACAACCAGGTAGACTGCCAAAAAGAGCCCAGCAACACTGGCAGGGAGGACTACATTCCAAGGCCTGCTGCCACAGCGCTCTCATAGTCTCAGACCAAGAATCTGGCTAGGACATCAATATCCGGAGTGTTGATGTGCTTCTTTACTTTCCATGAGGGAGACAACATCAACAAATTCCATTGTTTTTCCCTCTCTTCTTACAAATCTACCGATAATCACTATTAACACAAAAAGATCACTTTCCAAGAAAGGCAAAAAAAAAAAAAAACCAAAAAACCTCCAGTGCTGACGATCTATTCTACTCATCAATGATAGGCTTTGCTTCCTAACTTAAACACAAGCCCAAGATCATCAGTTCCCTCTGGATTTTAAATTTCTATGTAAGAAAACTTTTTCAAGGATAAAACCTTAGCAGACACAGAAATAAGTTAATGATATCTCAAGCTCCTAAATCAAAATGGAAAGCATGTGAGAAAAAGGAAGGAAAAATAGCAATACTTCAAGAAATTGCACAAGTCGTTTCATTAAAATAAATTATAGCAATTTATAGAAAAGGAAAACTGTGAAATCAGTATCAAAAAGGATTAACTTCTTTTATTAACAGTGACAGGAAAACACTTATACATTGTATTTGATTTTCTTACATAAAGAAACAAAGAAGTACAAAGTGTGTTTAATTCATTTCATGATATCATCCAAAAATATAGACATTGAGAAAATAAATGTGCATATTTTAATGGGGGTATTATGTATAGTCATTGACCAAAGAAAACTGCCTAGGAGGAAAAATAGAAGTTTAAAGTAGATTTTTTAGGGTAAAAATATTCTACGTATACTATATGCTGTCAATATATTTTTAATGGATAAAAATTGAGAATGTACTAGGTATTTAAATCTCTCAAAATACATCTTCATTGAGAACTGCTGTCATATAAATTGTACATTGAAACACTGCATGCCATGCTACTATTCACCACTCTTGTCGGAGGTAAAACAAACCCTTGGCATCCTGGAAAAGACACTCGCACATAAATTGGACCATGTGGCACAGAGATCTGTTCCTACTCTTTGGTAGGTACAACCAACTGGACTGGGAGTATCCCTCTCTTCAGATGCCCACCGGAAGCAGGCTCAGGTCACTTCACTCCCTTCAGACGCCCTCTCTAAGCGTGGCCTGAGGCAGCTCTCTGAGTGGTGCTTTCTGTCAGGCCTAATAACAGTAACGTGACTTTTGTTTGGTTTTGTTTCCGTTTTCATGAAACTTTTGTTGTTCTTGGACTCACTAGAGAGAGAGATTTCAGTTTGGGATGAAGCTGTTGGCCTAAAAAAAATACTTCAAGGGGGTAAAAACCACGGAATCCCAGAGTTAGCAAGGACTCAGAAGTCAGCCTTCCCAGCCCTCCTCAGCCTTCCCAGCGGCAGCTCAGCTCTCCAAACGTTGTCATTCCCCTGTCGGAGCCCACACTCGCTACAGGCCCTTCTTCCCGGGCCATCTCCTTTCCTGGCTCACCTGGAGACTATTGTCCAGAGGAAGAAATCCCTTCGGCTTCTTCTATTCCATTTCAACCCTGGTCCTCTCTCCTCATGCCCAGTCTCCTGTCTCATGGAACTCAGGTTCAGGAATTTGCCTACGTCTCATAATGTTCCTTTGTCTCTGTATTCCTTCTTGTCCAGGTCTGAAAAGAGGCACCCCTACCAGGTCATACTCTCCCCACCACACACCTCTGCTTGTTCTGAGGACTTTTCTGCCTTTTCTAATGACTTCTGTAAAATCAGTCCCACTGGACTCCTGTGATTTCCCTTTGTTCTAATGCAAATTTCCTTTAACTCCTCATCCCACCCATCATTAAGTCCTAAAGGAATTATATCCCACACCTATCCTGCACTGTGCCACATCTCCACGTCTTCTCTGCCACGCGCCAGGCCTTGGCCACCACATGGGCCTCCTGACTATGCTCACTGATGCTCTTTCTGTCCCCAGGGACTCTTCTTCACTTGTAACCAGCTGCCTCAGATCAGATCGGTTCCTCATGATTAAAGCAAAAGCCAAACCCTTTGCCTGGACCAGCAAAGCCCTGCTGAGCTCACCACTGTCCACCATCCAGACCTCTCCTCCCCTCCAACATACCAGGACCCACCTGTCTGTGCAGGGAGAACTGCTCAGGTGTACGGATGCATTCTTGTCCCCTGCCTTGTTTCCTAGGCTCAGCTCAGGGGTCCACCAGGGAGGGCTTGGCTTCCCAAGACAATAAGCCCTTCCTCCAGTGTTTATGTATGTTGTAGCATTTGCCAAGATCAGAAAACTTTTATATATGTTCTTAATTTGCTATATATCTGACTCCTCCAACAAGAATGGCAGCCCCTTAAGAGCAAGACTAATAAAGACTTCCTCCCCCGGAGCCCTGTCCACTACTGGTGCTTGCCACAGAAGTACATACATTTGTTGAAAGAATGCGCAGAATCCATGGGTTTATCCCTCAGTTTACACACACACTTGTGTCTCTCTCTTCCTCACACATTACTTCTTTCCAGTATGAATTCTATAAGCTCACTGCTCCCCTCTGCATTCTTGCATCTCACCATAAATTTTCTTAGATGAAATTCTCCCTTCTAGCCAGAGTTCCTTTTCCTCCGATCCCATGTGCGATCTTCCCTCTGGTCCTACAAGCCTTCGCAGAGGCAAATCTATAGAGTGCCTTCCTCAGGATCAAACCCCATGGTTTCCTAACTGACTACTTCCTGCTTTTGTCTTTCCATCTTTGTATCCCCAGACCCTAATACCTCAGGTCCATGGTAAGTGTTTGATATTTGTTGAATAAAATAACAATTAATTTATTTGACCCGTATTACCATAGGCTTTCTGGAAACTCTTTTGCCTTCTACGATATGGTCTTGCTTTTTCCCAACTGCTCATGTCATTAACAGCCTTCTTTCTCAGTCTTTTTTATTGGCCTTCACTAACAATATATGCTTTTCTTATTCTCCATTGGAGGACAGCTTGCCCACTTGGTAGCTTCACTTATCATTCATATACGAAAGACTTCAATCTATTCCTCCTGTCCCAATTTCTTGCTTAGGATCCACATAGATTGCCCCAATTTCCAAGATGTATCTTGAGATGAGGGGTGTAATTACATCACGCTAAATATATCAAGACCATAGCTCATGACCACATTCCCAGTTTCAAATCCACACCAATCTTACATGTGTTAGCAGCCGCCACAGTCCATCAATTGCCCAAACTTGGAATCTCAGAATATAGCCTTCCATCTCTGCTGACTTTGCAAAATGTTACACACAGAAGAAAAGGGATAAGTAGGAAAAGAGATCTGAGAGTTTCGTGTGCAACTTTATACCATTGCTCTTCTTTGAGATTTACAATTATAGCAGGTTTGCAAAATGTCTCACATACTCCAACTGAGACGTGCAGGAAAGAAAAAGTAATTTCTTGATTTTGATCCTTTTCCTGAGTCTCCAGCTGCTCGTTAAAAGGGAAAATACATTAAGTTAATGTTCAAGTCTGTTCAAAACATAATACAGTTCAATAATTTAACTAGACCGTTTAGGGAATGCCAAGTCTTCCTTGGAAAAAAGTGTTCAGCCTCTGCGGAACCTCATCTACTCCGCCACCATCCCAAGAGGTTATCCAGGTGTGCGGGACGAAGGGTGTGTGCTCTGTGGGTCTTCAGTCTGGGGGCGGGCAGTAGGGTCAGGCAAGGGGTCCCCTGACCTCACGACATGATTTGCGAGTCTCCTGTTGTGCCAGGCGTTGGTGGAACCTGTGACCTGGTCGTCTCAGCTTAGTTAAAACTGGCTGCACAGCTGTCTCCACTTCACTGTGGGCTGCTCCTGGCTGTTTTTCCAGATCTCGGTGTCCTGCCCTACATTGAACCCCTGTCCCTGGGTAACCTTACCATGCTTCGGCTGGCCCCATGACTGACTTGACTTCTGCCCTACACAGGAGCTAAGGCAGAATCTTAGAAAGTATCCGTGTCGGCACACTGTGTGAGGCTGGCCCCTGGGGATACAGTGGCAATAGCTCCTCTCCCCCTTGTCCCCAGAATAACCCACTTTCTAAGCATGCTGCCACCCTCTCAGGGACTGAGGACCGACTACTGGCTCTCTGCCCTCCCTTCTCCTTTGGACACATACTCTTCTCTGTTTTCCTCCCCCACAGTTCCTGGGTCCAGAAAATGGTGAGCTTTTCTATTACTTCCCATACGTCCTGTTTCCCTCCTTTCTGGTTCTGCAAACCATTAGAGACAGGAGTGTCTCCTCTATACTGTGGGAGAATTCTATAAGCTCACTGCTCTAAGCAAAGTTCATGGCCTGCTAAAAAGGAATTAAAAGAATTTGGAAAATATTTTCTCATGTTAGCTTGGTGAGCCTGATATAAATTAAAGTTGATGAAATGAACATTATCTTTCAGGCTAAGGAATTTTGGTTGACTCTAGAGAAACATAAGGAGCCACTGACTGTTAAAACATGACTTCGCCTTTAACTCTCAAAGTTCACTTTGGTTGAGGTGAAATAGGTAATTAACACTAGTGCTTCCTAGATTTTATGCCCATGGTGCTCATGGAAAACCCTAATAATTATATGGCACAATGAGGGAAACAGAAGAAATGCAAGTCTGGAAGACAGGAAGTTAGTTAAATGAAAAGTACAATAATTCATGCAAAGGATCATAGTTGTCTAAACGTTAGTTTCTTGTGGCAGTAAATACAGGAAGAAATTAATGGATTTGAAGGATAGAAATTAAATGGAAGAAGGATATTTTGTTTGATTGGGCAGGTGGAAAAGAGGCAGTGCTAATTCACAAATTTGGAAGATTATTTTTCCAAGGCAGTAGGGGAAGAGGGTGATGTTCTTGCAAGGTTTGAAGTAAGGAAGACAGTACTAGGAAGCAAACAAATTGCTAATAACATTAATTAGAATTTTTTCTCATTTAGAAAATACTTGAGAGGTCATATTACCCAACCTACCATTTTACATATAATAATAAGTCTTCCTGTTTGCTTGATACTTCCTTTCTGTTAGGTTTTATGGGCTGCCGAATATGTCTCCCCCCATCAAATTTATGTGATGGGCCTTAACTCCCAACATGATGGAATTTAGAGGTGGGAGGCAGGGAGAACTTTCTCTTCCCACATGTGTGCACCAAGGAAAGGTCACGAGAGGGCCCATCAAGAAGCCAGCCAACTACTCACCAGGAAGCTGGTGCTCACCAGAAACCCAATCTCCTGGCACCTGGATCTTGGACTCTCTAGCCTCTAGAACTGTGAGAAATGAAGATCTGTGTTAAAGCCACCCTGCCTATGGCACTTCCTCATAGCAGCCCAAGAAGACTAAAAAGTTAGGCGATGATCCACTTGCATACAAATATCATCTCATTAATTCACAGGTAACTCTAGGAGCTAGTTTCATAATTTAAGAGTGAGGACGTGGAATCCCTGAGAGACAGGTAACTTGCCTGGGCAATTCAGAAATTCAGTCACAGAGCCAAGAGTCAGATCCCGATCCCTCTGTTCCCAGAGCCGGTTGTTTTTTCAGCATGCTACACCTCTGTGGAGGGAGTACTCCACAATTTTTTTCAAAAGTCGTAAGTCTATGTATGTTTTACAACTTCTCTAATACTTGTACTTCAGCCAGTGAATAGTGAGCCGGGATTAGACCAAAGACTCTGCCTCACCTTCCAGTTTCTTTCCATGCCCATCCCCTTACCTGATTGGGCAAAGTGCAGCTGGGTAACGCCGAGACTGCACGGGTTTGTGGCCCTGGAGGCTCACTCTTGGGACTGTACTGTAGAACCCCAGGCACACCTGTAAGCCCCTCCTCACTTCCCTTGTGTTGCTATTGACTCTGGCTGCAGGGGCTGTGGGACTGAGGCTTCCTCCCCACTCCGTCACAGAAGCCTCGCAATTACTCACCTCTCCGGTATCTTAATTTGGAGGAAAAGAATGAGAGAAAGCAACTTCACATCTTCTCCACACCAGTTCAGACACAGACATTATTTCTCTGAGTTCAATTCTATGAGCCACAGTTTTAAAAGTTCAAAAAAGCTTCTCATTTAATTCATCTCAACCCTGTTATCTGTTCATTCTCATGGCGAAAGACATAAGCTAACTCTTTCCATTATTAGGGATGAACAAAATGTACATTATACCTGTGGTCAAATACTCAAGCAAAGTCAGGATGAAGTCATTTCTGTGTTCAACATAACCATGCCCTAGCCCAAGGGAAATGACTCCTTTTACTCATTATAAAAATAATAGCTTTGTACCTGAGCTAAGATACGCTTCGTGATATGATTTCATTTTAGAACCACCACGACATTTCTGATGCATCAGGCTTCAGCTAGCTTAAGCTTCTTAATAGTGTGTGTTGTTGGTATAATCAAATGCCAGTTCTACCACCAACAATGTCACATTCCTTAAATGCCTCAGCACAATTAAGAGAACTAAGTTGTTGCAAGGCAATTATTCAGGATGGATTAATGTGTAATCCTAAGAAGCAATAACACCATGGCAAGCATGAACTCTATTTTATTACTGAGAGGGAGAGAAGTCAGGTGAGTTGGGGGAAGTTCCAAAGCAGAGGTATTCACCTAGCTAAACAGACACTGGTGCCTAGTTAGTGTTTTAGTAACTGCAGATATCTAACACTCCTGAATTCTTCAACTACAGCAGGAGCACTCTGGGAAATCCATTCCATCCCTAAGCCTGGCACTACACCAAAGTATTTTCCTGAATACTGAGAAAGGAGATGGAGGTCCTTATGAAATTTCTTCTAGGTTTTAACTGGAAAATGTTTTTACAACTATCATTATTTATTTTCTAGAGAAGAGACAAGATTTTTTTCAATTCATCTTTCTTCCTTGTGGGAAAAAAAAAAAACTGCTCTATAACTATTCTGACCATGTATATAAAGAGAAAATCAGAGTTTTTAAAAAGTTATAACTATTGTTCTAACTGAAATGTTTTCTTTTTACTACTATGTAAAGATTCTATGAAGTACCAGTATAATAAGAAACATTCTCTACATTTAAAGGTAAGAGAACACAATAATCAGTATGTAAAATGCATTATCAGCCATCCAAAACAACTGAAAATTTACATTTTTGTGCTCCATGAGAACTTTTAGGACCCTGGAAGAAAATGCCTCTAAACTAGCATGTGGGATTGAATGACCAAATAGATTTACCCTTTCTTTATTCATTGCAGGGTTCTTTGATGATAAGCATTGTTAATATAAGCAGGAAAGAATTTTAGAGGTACAGAGATCTTCATACAATAAGATACTTTGCTTGTTACAGTTTATAACAAGCAAACTAAACAATGATTAGCTTAGTCATACCCACATTAGGGAAATGAACAGGATTCAAGAGGGTGTACAAGTTAATTTCAATAGTACTAATAAAGGTCTAGTTATTATGTTAGGAGACAGCTCTGTGGATGTTCATTTTGTTAAACCAAAATGTCCAAGTGTGAGTCCCAACAGTGGTATTTTTAAGAACCAAAAAATATAAAAATGCCCCAGTGGTTCTAATGCATGGTCAGGTTGAAGGATGGCTGACCTATTCACATCTGACCTTTGTCTACCATCAAGTTTACTGCTTGAAAAGTGGAGAAGCAAGGAGATTCGGAGCTCTAGGGATTGGTGCCCAGTCTCAGTTCTGAGCCCAGTGGGGAGATATTGGGCTCACTACAAGGTCCGCAGAGGTAAGAAGACCCCACTTGGAGTCCAGCCACTGCCGCTGTCCTGTCCTCCCTGATTCCCCCCATTCTCTGGCTAAAATGAGGTCTCTACTGGAGGAAGGGTCTGGGATGGGTGGGTGAGTCATAAGAAGTGTCACGTCAGGAAGAAGTCGGAGAATGTAGGCTGCCAGGACTATCGCCATAAACCTTTACGGGTGTTAGCTTGTCTATTTCCTCATGGGAACTAGAAGTAAAATCCTGAAACAAAAACTACATGTGGACCTGCCTTTGGGCTAGCTGGAATGGAATTAGGGTATTGCCTTTGCCCTCAGCATCTCATCTTAGAAGGAGAAAAAGTACAGCAAAGAGTAGGTGGTGGGGAATTTAAACACGGAGTAAAAGCATGCTGCATCACTAGGGCTTATTGCATGGAACAAAGACCTAAATTTAAGATCAAAACCCAAAAAATTCCTAGAAGACCACATAGAAGGAAAGACCCTGGATTCTGGCCTTGGCAACAATTTTATGGACATGAGCCCAAAAGCACAGACAACAAAATGAAAAATAAAAAGTAAAGCCACATCAAACTTACAAGTTTCTGCACAGTTAAGGAATCATTCAACAAGGTAAAAAGGCAGCCAGTGTGGTGGGAGAAAATATTTGTGAACAATACATCAGATAAGAGGTTAATATCCAAAATATATAAGGGACTCACACAACACTCGAACGAAAAACAAAACCCAGTTTTGAAAACGGGCAAATGACTTAAAAAGATATTTCTCCAAAAAGACATAAAAATGGACAACAAGTATATGAAAAGGGGCTCAACATTACTAATCATCGGGAAAACGCAAATCAAAACCCACTGTAAAACATCACCGCATACTTTGTCAGGATGGTTATGATATAAAAAAAGAAGAAAGATAACAAGCAGTGGTGGGGGGCACAAGGTGGAGAAAACAGAACACTTCCACGCCGTTGGTGGACATGTAGAATGCCGTAGCCATGCAGAACATACCACGAGGATTTCCGAGAAAATTAAAAATACAGCTACAGTACGACCCAGCAGTCCCAGCTCTAGGTACATCCTCAAGGGAAATGATACCACCACCTCAAAAAGTATCTGCACTCCTCCCATGTGTATTGCAGCATTACCCCCAATTGCCAAGGTATGAACACAACACAGATGTTCGTTGATGGGCAAATGGATAATGAAGTCATGGAATGCAAGGAATTCTACAAGGGGATGTTAGAACCTTTAAAAAGAACATATTCAGAGAACATTTTGTTAAGTAAAATAAGCCAGACAGAAAAAGAAAAATACTGCATGCTTCCACTAATGTGTAGGATCTAAAGAAATAAATACACAGAAGCAGAGAATACAATGGGCTTCTCAAGGGTAGAGAGTGGGAAATGGGACACAGCTCAAAGGGTACAAAGATACAGTTATGTCAGATAAGTAAGACCAAAGAGCTAATGTACAACATGAGGACTGTAGTTAATAAAACTTTATAGTACACCAAAAATTTGCTGAGAAAGTAGATCTTAGGTACTCTTTCCATTTAAAAAGGAAAAAAATAAAGAATATAACTATGTAAAGTGATGGATATGTTAATTTACTTGACTAATTATCACTTTGTGTTTATTTATCAAAACATCATGCTGTACATATTAAATACATATAGACAATAAAATAAAATCCTGTACAAAAAAGAAAGAAAAGACAGGTCCAGATGACCCAGGGTGGTCAGCAGTGACAATTGCTCTGAGGGCTGACCACATTCTGTGGCGTTTCCACCTTCACCCCTCTCAGGACACACTGAACTCGGACGACTGAGCTGCTCCCAGAAGCCCCATCACCCAGCAGTCTCCTGCAGGAACCCGGGACGGTCAGCGCCTCCCTTAATTCAGTCACGTTCTCCTTCTCCCTGTCCCCTGCCCTCAGGGTTCAGCTGCTCTGGGGTGCTGCCACCTGCAAGCGTTCCGAGCCCTCCGACAGTCAGACATGGAGAAGAGGAATTTTGAAATACCCAAACATATATAAAACTAAAAGTCATTTTCAGTTCAGTATTCACCACAACGAAACTACGGCCAAGTACTAGGGAGGCACAAGTGGTTTTGCCTTTTTGTGATTTCCTGATTTAGCAGCTTTACAGCATTGATCTTTGTGCTCATTTACTCTTGTAGGCCCAGGTCCTGCTGACCGCTCAGGCTCATCTCACGCCACCAGCGACTGGTATACTGAACTGCTTGCAATTGCCCAAAGACCTCTCTCATCTCCATTCCATTCCCTCTAGTCAGCATTCGTGTGCTCAGCAAGACTCAAATCTAACGAAACATCCTGCAGGAAGTTTTTCCTGACCATCAACCCTATTCACTGAGTGAGCCAAAAGCTGCTGATCTGAGTGGAGCCCAGAACAAGAGAAATCTCCGCAGTAGCTCCAGGCTGCTGTGCCGGCCACTCCTTCACTTGGGGTGGTGGTGCTTGGAGTGTTCCGGGAACTTTGGAGCCTCTGGCTGGTCTCTGCAGGCGAGTCACAATGAAAGTCTTGAGAGTGTGGAGCAAAGCTCTGCCTTCCTCCCAAGATTACTATCCTCCTTTTGATGAACGGCGCATGGCCCGCTAGTGAGCATTCATAGAGACCGATGTTTGACCATGGGCCACCAAGTTACCAAGCCCCCTGAGCTTCCCGTCATTACTTGGGTGTTACTTGACACAGCAAGCCACAGAGTGAGCATCTATCATCAAATGGAAGTAGGGTATATGGGACTAGACCCACGCAGGCTCCGAAGATAGAAGTTACGTGGAGAAGTGGCCCCAATGCCCCTGGTCTCCCCTCCTGCTCCGCTGCCTTCTTTCTCCCGGCCTGCACCTAGGGCCTCACTGGAATGCCCCATGATCAGCTGGCAGAAGAAGACTTTGGCCTGCTTTGCATGATGATTTTACAGATTCGTGGGTGCCTTCTAAAAGCGGGCAGCCATAGCACTGTAGTTCCTCTCTGGGACACTCCTGAAGGTTAGCGATGGAAGGAAATCCTCCCAGTGAACAGAACTTCAGTCCGCTCACTCAGTTGTGCACTTGTGGAAGGAGGAAACAGATGGAAATAGGATAGCATACCAGTTCATGGACTGTAGCCAATGGATTGACTGGATGGCCAGGGAGTTGGAAGGAACCTTACAGGAAAAATTAGTGACAAGGAAATTTGGGAAAGAGGTACGTGTATAAACCTCTCCAGATGAGCAAGGAATATGAAGATATTTGTGTCCTATGTGACTGTTCTTCAAAGGGTCACCTCAGCCACAGGGGGTGTTAATAGTAAGGTGGATAGAATGATGGATTCTGTGGATACCAGTCTGCCTCATTCCCCAGTCACCTCTGTCATTGCCCAATGAACTTGTGAATCAAAGTAGCCATGGTGACAGAGATGGGAGTTACATATGGGCTCTGCGATATGAATTTTCACTCACTGAGGCCACCCTGGCTATGGCCGCAGACTAGTGCCCAATCTGCCAGCAGCAGAAACCAATTTTGAGTCCCAATATGGCACCATTTCCTGGTGTGATCAGCCTGCTACTTGGTGGCAGGTTGATTACATTTGGACCCCTTCCATCGCGGGAAAGACAGGGTTTTGTTCTTACTGAAATGGACACTCTAGATACTGACTTGCCTTTCCTGTATGCAATGCTTCTCCTAAAAATACCATCCGTGTAATTACAGACTGCCTTATGCACTGTCATGGCATACCACACAGCATCAGTCCTAACCAAGGAATTCATCTCACACTAAAAGAAGTGTAGCACTGAGCCCACACTGGTCTTTCTATGTTCCTCATGATCCAAAAATAGCTGTCCCAGTGAATGACAAAATGACTTTTTTTTTTTTTTTGGTGGTGCCGGGGATCGAACTCAGGGACTTGTGCTTGCAAGGCAAGCACTCTAATCACTGAGCTAAATCCCCAGCCCCCAAAATGACTTTTTTAAGACCTGGGTACAGTGTCGGGTAGCTGTCAATACCATGCAAGGCCGGGGTAAGTGTCTTCAGAAGGCTGTGTCCTATATGGTACTGTCTCTTGCACAGTGAGGATTTTTAAATCCAGAAATCAAGGAGGAGAGATAAGAGAGTACCACTCGCTACTATCCCTAGGGACTCACTAACAAAATATTTGCTGCCCATTCGTACTACCACGTACTCTACTAGTTTAGAGGTCGTAGTTCCAAAGGGAAGACTGTTTCTATCAGGAGACACAGCAATGATTTCGTTGAACTGGAAGTTAATAGTGCAGCTGGCCACATTAGACTCCTCATAACTCTGAGTTAACAAGCAAAGAAGTGAGTTATTGTGCTGACTGATCATAATTACCAATGGAAAACTGGACTGCTGTTCCACATGGAGGTTAGGAAGAGTATGTCTGGAATATAGGAGAACCCCTAGAGTGTCCCTAAGCATTATTGTGCCCTATGATTAAGGTCAATGGGAGACTACAACGATCCAATCCAGACAATTCTACTAATTGTCCAGATTCTTTGGGAATGAATATTTAGGTCACCTCACTAGTCGAACTACAATGACCAGCTGAGATGTCCACTGAAGTTAAAAGAGAACATAAAATTGTGAGTAGGAAAAAACAGGTATAAATACCAGCTACAAACATATGACCATTACAAAAACAATTGCCATGAGTGTTTCTACCTTATTTTATTATGAATATTTGTGGGTGTGGGTGTGTTTAAAGCAAGTATCTTTGTTTTCTTCTCTCTTTTACTTATCATATAACATGAGATGAATTGACTTCATATCATACTATTTATGTGTTGCTAATTTTACATCATAGCATTTAATTTATAGGATATCAAGAAGAAGAGTAAACATCACTCAAAGATTTTATGTCTTCTTCGGGGTAAGGGGTTGGTGCATTTTCAGTTGTAAGAATAGCTGTATCATGTTAGACACAGTTAGGACTTTGTTATCGTCTTCATTGGAGATTAAGTATGGCTTCTTCAGCTAGGCGGCAAGTTCTTAAGAGGTGAACTCACGGTGGTTAACTTGTCAACTTGACTGGGCCACAGAGTATAAAAATATTTGGTCAAGTATTCCTGTGAGGGTGTTTTGGGGTGAGTCCGATACTTGAATCAAGAGACAGAGTTGAATACTGAATAGAACAAAAACACTGACCACACACACACACACACACACACACACACACACACACACACGCCCACCCAATAAAAAGAATTTCTCTTGCTGGACTGACTGGGACATCAGTTTCTATTTCTTCGTTTTTGTTTTCTGCCTTTGAACTCAAATGGAAACACCAGTTCTTTCTGAGCCTCAACCTTGCCAGTCTTCAGGCTGAAACCACACCCCGGGCCCTCCTGTGCAGCAGCTCGTTAGGCTTGATCTAGACCTGTCTGTCATCTCTGCTAGTTCTCCAGCTTGCCGACTGCAGATCCCAGTGTTCACCAGCTGCCGGGACTGCAGGAGCAATTTCTTTTAATAAATACATGTCCTATGGGTTATGTTTCTCTGGAGAATCCTGACACGACTAGCACGGTGACTAAGAAGACATAGTTTCTTCTATATGGCATCCCCAAATGTCACCCTGGAGCTGGTGAGTCTCTTGCCTTCTAGAACTGTGAGAAGTACATTTCTGTTGCTTATGAGCCATGTGATGGTAGTTTGTTATAGCATTACAAAGAGATTAAGGCACCCAAAAACAAAAAGAAGAAGGGATAACGGCAAATGATGCTAATGCGACTTTGGAAACTGGACAGTGAACAGATAAGTTGTAATTGGCCTAAACTAGAGGACCTTGAAAGTCGGGTGCGTGCCAGACATGAAAGGTTCCTACAGCAGCCAGTGAGCAACAAGCCAATGAATGCTACAGAGTCCCAGAACATTTTGAGGCATCAACAACCTGAGGCACTGAGTGGGGCTACGGGATAGAAGGCAGTATCAAGGAATTGTTTAGAAACCTTTTGAAGGAAGAGGTAAGCTCCAGCTCTTTCCTAATGAGATGCGGCCAGGCAACAATCCTCATTTCCAGCTAAAGAAATGAGGCTTATTTCTGGGGCCACTGGAGATTCCAGGCACACCCAAGTGTGGGAGAAAGTGAGGTGCTGTACTGAAAACACGGGATTGTGTGCAGATCTTCCCACTAAAAGATGAAGCCCTGCTTCTCCTCCCTTATCTCCGAGTGCCAGCTTTACCCTGAGAAGGAGATTGGAGCATTTCCTCCTTTGGGAAATTGAGCAAGGCAGATCTGGTGTCTGGTAAAAAGCTGCTTCCTCACGGACAGCCATCTTTTCACTCTAATTTAACGTGGAGAAAGAAGCAAGGGGTCCTTCTTGCAAGAGAACTAACCTACTCATGAGGGCTGCATCCGCATACCTAATCACCTCCCAAAGGCCCCACCACCATCTAATTACCACCACCTTGGGGATTACGATTTCATTTGAACATTGGGGAGAAAGAAAAAAAACTGACCATAGCTTTGGATTTTATGCTTTAAAAAAAAAAACCAAAAACTCTTTTATTGCAATTTAATGGAGCGCTGGGAAGGAACAGAGATAAACGTATATCAATCTGCTGGATTTGAGCAGAATTTGTGGCACTGTTATAATATACAAAAGAGGCCTATGGACTAGTTATGGGTGTGAGGTTTCTTTTGGGGGTGGTTAAATAGTCTAACATTGATTGTGTTATGGAGGCACAACTTTGTGAGCAAACTATAACCCACTTGAATTTTACACTTTACATGGATGAACTGAATGGTAAATTAGGCATCAGTAAAGTAGTTGTTTTTTTAAAACCATGCGTGGAGTTGAAGCCCTTAACAATATCAAGGATCAAAACTATATATGCCAAGTTCAAACATGGGTCATGGATGGGTAAGTAGATTAGTGAATCTGCAAGAAGAAAAAGAATTCAAAATCTCTTTTTAATGTCTATCATAATCCACCCACCCCAAAAAGCACAGTTAAGCATTTCTACAGACTTTAGTGTTGTAATTCAAGACAAATATTTAGGTTTGGAAGTGCGAATTTACAAATAATAAATCAAATCAGGTGAGGTGATTTCATACAATCTATCAACTAAAAAATACTAAATTTAAGAGATCAAGTAATTTCACTTTAGCCATTTATGTCTTAAACAGCTGTCCAAATAGCATTTTATGGTGGAAACTTTTCCAAACAGGCTTTATTGGATGATATTTTCAGATCTTTCTGTGCATGCCAGCTGTTAGGTTTAGGAGAAATGCATCTTGTAATTTTGGTACATGTCAAAGCAAAAGGCATGTTTGGTTCGTATTTCTGCATCAATTAAATTGTTGCCAGGAAGTAGAAAGTGTCCAGGAAATTTTCAGTCAGGTACCAGAAGTCTACAGGGGTAGTTTTTGTTTCAGTAACTGCTTTGTGGATACAATGAGGGGAAATGATCCACTAGAAGAAAAACATCTGGAGTTGTCCAACCACATTACTGTAGATCTGCTCCGCTTTAATGTCACAGGGGTGATGATACCGTTTTTAAAAAATACGTTGCAGTTTAAGTGCCCAGTGAAGTTGGAGACAGCAGGATTCCGTACAACAGGAAATATTTACTTCCTGACATCCTGGAAAGTCATATTTATTTTCCAGTTTGTGTCTTTATTACAGACTGACACTATGTTCTGACTTTGTGGGCCAAAACCTCATCACCAAGAAACAAAAACAAAAGCCCCCAAATCCAGCAATTAACAGACCAGCTGTCCTTGCGTCCAGTGGAAACTGCACCGAGGTGGACTCACATGACGCAGCTTCCAGCTGGTGGCACAGTGGCCACACGTGAGAATTAATCCGGTCTCAAGACCTCTGACCTTCAGTTTCCGAATTTATTAAATAGGTACAATCACAGCAGGAGTCCTGGTGCACAGCATCGGGGCAAAGAGCAAGACAATAGGCTACCTGAAAATCACTGAACAACGACAAACTACTAGAAGGGTAAATTAGCATTCTAGTGGCAGGGGGAGGAGGGGGGAAAAAGGAACAATAATAAATGAGACAGGAAGGAAATTTTCATCTCCAATTTTAACAAATTTAAGATAAAAGGGATGTTTACATGGTATGTACTAAGAAAGCACTTTTGCTGCCTGGTTTCTGTATGAAATACCTATCAATATTGACTTGCCTGTTTGTCACACACACACACACACACACACACACACCCATAAATACACAGAGTTCCGCCAAATACAAGTTGCATCGTGGTAAATAATAATAATAATAATAATAATAATAATAATAATAATTCAGTCATGGCCACAACAGATTAGTCAATTTATAGAAAATAATTTTATCTACCTGGCTTCGCACTGCCTGGCACTGCCCATACCATAACCTCACAGAGACCTGCTAGGGAACTGAGGGAAGTCCCGTGTGCTGAGATTTTGGAACCATCAGCCACGTGAGGAATGACTGCCTCAGTTAACCATTGCTACAGCGGGCAGAATATCAAGTGGGGAGTTGCCCAGGCCTAGGGGATATGGCTACCCAGTTTTGAATTAGGCAGTCAAGAACTGATTTTAAATGCTGCAAAAACACAGCAAAGATTTGCTTTATCAATTACTACCGCAGCCAAGCAACAGTTATATTTAATTCTCATTCATCTTTTTGGTAACTGAAACTTAATGCCTTCAATGGTGGTGGAGTTATTTAATGGCTCTAACTGGCCCCTTGAGATCCTCCTTCAGGAAACAGGAAGAAGGGATAGTGGGTAATATCCTGTGTCTGCTGCAGGAATCAAGTGGGAATTGGCCAAGCTGCAGAGGGCTGGCGGCAGAGCTGGCCCAGCATACAGCCAATCGGGGAGAACGGTGGTGGGTTTAAGGGGCCTGTGCCCTCCTGGGAGACCCTTGCAGCTGAAGCAATAAATGGGAGATGGAGATCAGAAGAAGGGGACAAAAAACGATATAGCAAAAAGTTTATAGAGTTGTCTGAATTCTAACTCTTCTAATATCACTGGCAAATCTTCCATTGCCTTCTCCCTGCTATTTCTCCCATTATTGCTACTTTTCATTTGAACAAGATTTTACCAGAACAAAATGTCACAAACAGGGACAAGGGACAGTGTCATCTTAGAGGCTCCTTGAATCTCTTAGGAAGACTTTGTGTAGTTTTTAAGAAAAAGACTGCAGGCTTCCAAATCCTGCCTTTCTCATTTCTACTTATCGTCTGAAGCAAGTCCTTTAACCTCTCTAAGCCTCAACTTCTTCATCTATAAATAAAGGTTCGCAAGACTCATGCCCGCCTTACAGGTGTGTGCGTGCGTGTGTGTGTGTGTTAAATGAAATAATGAACAATGCCTAAGGCAAGTAATTCCCTACATGATATGAATTATTATATATTTTTTGCATTGGCTGATGGGCTTTGCATTTGGGGAGTTTTTAAAGAAAAAAGTTGATACGGTGTTGGGAGAAAGTTATGGTTTTTCAATTCTTCAAGAGAAACATTTTATTAAAAGAGGAGGAAAGTCAATGTTGGGTTTGTCAAAAGAGCTCTGTACTCTCTTGTATCAGCTCCTTGCTCATCATCACGTTCAGTAACAGTACACAAAGTCCTAGAGACCAGATAATGATTAAGAATATCTTTAGCGGGGGCTGGGGATTTCGCTCAAGTGGAAAAGCACTGGCCTAGCAAGTGCAAGGCCCTGAGTTGGATCCCCAGCACCAAAAAAAAAAAAAAAAAAAGAATATCCTTAGGCCTCTTCCTCAGGCTCCTTTAATCACTGAGCCAATAACTGAGGGTGGGTGCTGAGTCAACAATGAGCTGCTTTTGTTGTTTATGTATCTCTCTCATTTGATCTGGGATAAATGGGGAAAAGTCCTAAATTAGAACATTTGTAGCTTCAGTTTCTTCTTCCATGTTCTGGTTTTAATCACGAGGCACTATTATTCTAAAGAAACCTTTTATAAACTGAGTATTGTTTCATTTAATTTTTTATTTTTACCAAGAATATGTATTGGTACATTGTATACATAATGATCATAATCAACATGGTTATGAGTATTGTTTCAAAATCTGCTTATTTATACTTCTCACGGAACTTCTGTGGGATGCTGTATTCGGTGGGAAACATCTGCCTTTGGGGTTTTTGTCATCGAGAGGCAATTCAGGGCGGGGCATGGCATGTCTTGGTGCACACAGATAACTCTGGCCCATACACACGTGTCACAGTGATAGCCACAGCCACCCCTCGGGTGAACACTTCTGCGCTTATTTGCAGAGAACATACAAATGTAGTCCAAGAGGAATGTGCCCAGACAGTCTCCAAAATTGGGTCTATTAGTGACAACGGTTGAGTCTTTTGCTGGGACTGAGTCTTAAATACTTCAATGACATTATAATGCTGAGGGCTTTTATTAAAAATGAACTCAGGTCTTTCGAGGAACGCACTTTGGAGAGTCCTAAATACTCAGAGTATCAACTTCCCACCAACATCATGCATTTTCATGGAACTCATACGTGAGAAGTACCATGAGAGGCTCTTCTGCTTTGTTTTCATAGCCCTGGTCTTCAGGTATTGAATCCACAAGTGAAACCTTCTATTTTTTTTTAAGATCTAAGGTATCTCACAGAGGCCACAGATTTTAGACCAAAGGAAAACTACAAAGACTACTGTTCCTAATGCCAAAGGCAATCATTCCCAAATATAAGCCAATATTCATTAGATATTTTTATATGTATGTATGTTGTTAGCTTTTGAGTGAGTGAGTGGCTAAATTTTACAGTAATATTGCCCAACTCCCTAACATAAAAGGAAGTAGCACTTAGTAAGAAAATAAAATGACACGCTACTGCAAACTGATATTCCCAGCAGTGGAGCGCTGGTGTTGGCTCTCACAGAGCACAAGTGCCAATTGTGTGTATTACTTCTGTACTCCACACTCAGCACTATCAGATGGGTGCCTGAAATCAGCAATAGCAGAAGTATCTACTCCATCAGGATAGGCATGAGCTCAAGATGGGGCTTCATTTTCCCCAGATGGTTGGACTTTGTACATTTACAGGCACACCCTTGGTTGCAGGCTTTTGTTATAAAGCTGCCATGGTGTGAAGCACATTGGCCTTGGTGAGCCTGTTTGGACACCCCAGATTTACCCTGGACTTTTTGCCTGCTGTAGCAAAGTTATATGCAAAAAATCAAGAGCCACCTAGGACATAGCAACTACCACAAATTAGAGTTGGACTCTGAAGGCTGCCTGATGTAGGAGAATGAGCAGTGAGGGTTAAGGGTGGGTCATTCCTTTCCATTCTATCTATCTATCTGTCTATCAGGTTTTTTAAACCTCAGGTTTGGTTTTTACAGTTTTTCCTATTAACTTCCATTTCTTAAGCTCAAATTGTTTCTCCAGGTACTTGCGATATCTTATTTAGATCACGATTCTGCTAGGTAATATATTAATCAACCAGAGTGAAAGGATTTAGGCAACACTAAAACCCAACATACACACAAACTGTTGCTAACATCTTTATGCAAACGTGGCAAATACACCACAAGTATTCACATCTAGATCACCGATAACAGTATTGAAAAGGATAGTATCTTGGTTTGGGTCTCCGTGGTGCAAAGACTTGGAGATGATAGTTTATTTCAGGGGTGATGCTGTGAAGCCAGAGCAAAACTGCAAGTAGAGAAGAGAAGGAAGAAAAGATCATGAAGGGTACTCAGTAGAGCTATGCATCCCAGTGGGCCTAATTCTCCTGGAGGTCTTAGAGTAACTAGAATATGCACAAGGAACTCCGCAGCGCTGCCCACTTTCTGTCTTCCTCTACGGGCTGAGGGTTACCCCTGAGGACAAATAACCCTCCTGCATTTCCAGGCAGGGAGGCCACTTCAGAGAAAGCCTAATGCAGGAAAGCTGAGGACTTTGCCTGCACTTAGGGGAACTAACATCAACATGCAGAAAAACTGTCCCCTACAACCACAGCTGAAATGGAGGTCGGCCGAGGGCCTGTGGCCACGGACAGAATGGAGGGGTTTGGGAAACTGTTTTTAATTCTATAAGGATTGATTATGAGTGATCGATTGACTGGATCATCAAATATTTACTCATCATGTATTAATTGCAGGCACTATGGTAAGTGCTGAAGATATAGCATACCCTTCCCTAAATAAGCTCATCTTCTACTGGAGGAGGATAGATCACTTAAAATAAGTATAATGTCAGTGACTTGTACTATTAAAAGAGTTTTTAATGGTAAAAGCAAAGGATTAGATGATGATGGGCCTGGGGGAGGGGCAGAGAGTGTTCTTTTAGAAAGAGCAGTCAAGGAAGGCCTCTCTGATGAGATACCACATGGCCAGAATCCCTTGTGGTGAAGTGGGGGCAGGATGTGGGTGGCAGGGATCAGGGTAGAGTAGCCTCTCTCTAGGTAGAGGAAACAGTCAGTGCAGAACACAGGAGTCAGGAACAACACCACTGTGTTAAAGGACCAGGCCAGACAGAGCTGAGCTCAGAGACCCAGCAGCAGATGAAAGAAAGACGTTGCCTGTCCTTTTGGGGCTCAGAGTCTGCTAACTTACAAAGCAACCACATGATGTCAAGTAAGCTTGAAAAGTTTGGTGCAGGAATACGATGCTGGTGTTTTTCAACAAATATACTGTCTCCCGGTAAGAACTGAAGAGTCCGAGCTAGTGTCTACTATTTGACACTGTTCATTGCTTTCTCCTCTCCTTCTCACTGCCACTACTGTGCATACTTGTGGATGCTCAGTGTATTTCATGACCATCTGCTTCCTGCCATGCTTGGCAGAAACATGCCAGTTTGTAAAATCGGAACCACCTGTACCTTATGCTCCATCCCTGCAGGGAGATGCTAAAGAGAACCTAACCCAAAGCTGTTTATAGTACTGATTTCTAATGTAATACTGAAGGGTGACCAAAGATTTAAGAACCAGTATGGGTTAGTGGAAAGAACATAGGCTTGTACTCAAATGTACCTGGGTTCCACTTCCAGGTCTAACAATGATTAACTGTACCGACATTAAACAAATTATTTTACCCCTTTAAATCTTGCCTCTAGTAGTACCTACTCTGGAGCATTATGAAGATTAAATCAGATTATGTGTATAAAAATGGATGCATAATAGAAGCTGAAAATGAATTACTGTCACAATGATCACATCGTAGAAATGCTGTGACTTGTGTGATTTTTCTCTTACTAACAAAAAAACAAGATGTCCCACACAAAAGTGAAGCTAAGTAAACAAATAAACTGAAAGGAATTTGTAAATAGATCTGATGAACCAGTTTAGTCCATTTATGCCCAGACACATAGTTAGCATCTGTGAGAAATGGCCGGGAGTGGTGAGAAAACACAGCAGAAAGAAAAAGTCAACACGCTGTGGGCGATTTCCTGGAAAAATGTTTCCTCCCAGCTCTCTCATTTGGAGAGAAGTCAGACTGACAATGTGACACAAATGTTTAAGCCCCAAATGTAGGAATAAGGTTCTGAAAAGTCCGATCCCAGAACAGGAAACATATTTTGATGATCCAGCAAAGAAATTACGAGCACAGAAACACACGCCTGCCATCTGTCCAAAGAGGACATCATCGCATCATTGACTCCCACACGGTGTGCAGAGCCGTAATCATCTTTTACTAGGCCGCCTAGATCACAGGAGTGGGCACGCCCTCTCCTGTGATCAGGAGCGGGCTAAGTGGCACACGGTGTGCGTAGATCTCCTTCAGGGTGGCCACACCGTGACTGCCTCATCCAGAGTCCCCAACCCAGAGAAAGAGGTGGGCCCTCAGGTGACACCCCCACACTAATGTGCTGGGTGCCACGGGGACCCTTTTCAATGTCATTTGTGCAGGAAACTAAATCACACAGATTAGGCTAGCAGTGGCAACACTTCCAAAGAGAAACAAAAATTGGAACTACTCTTAAAAGACTTGCTGTTGTCTGATCGAGAAAAGCAGCAAAACATACACTGCATTCAGATGTTCAAGCCAGCGATCCATAGACTTTTCATGCTTTGCACCATTTTAACCAACCCTCCTCCTCCGCATCGCTTACCAGAATAGCAACCAGAACGTACATGGCGCTGTGTCACTTACAAAGCATTCTGACATAACAATTTTGCTATAATCCATATAGCAACCCTATTAGCAACCCATTGTCCTTGTTCTAGAGTTGATGCCACTGACATGCAGAGGAAAGAAAAAAAAACTACCCCTGGACCACTTGCTGTTAGAGGTGAACCCTGTGCTCTTTACACTGTATTTTATTTTTGCGTATATATTTCAGAGCAGACATGATTCCTAATTTCCCAATGCAGTCCACAGTGGTATTGCAACTGTTGGGTGGGAGTGGGACCAAGCATTTAGTCTGTGATTCTGGGCTGGGTTCACACGGCCACATCAGAGTGTAGGGAGCCCAGAGAATTGGTTCTAACCAGCCAGCGGTTGTTGATCCAAAACTCAAGCTGCCAAAACTGAGGAAGGTGGGATCCCTGCCAAATAAATAATTTCTCAGAAGCCCAGGTGACCCCCAAGGGCAACTGTGCTCTTACTAGACAGGAAAAGAACAGACTTTTCCCTCTTTTTTGTCAAAGCATAAAGCATGGATCAAAGAGTATCATTTGAAAATCTTTTTGAACCTATTAATAAGATTGAGGCACATCATCCACACTTTGCCTATAAGTTTAGTCTTCAACTTTGTTTTGTGCATTTCCTCAAAGCAAAACTTTTAAGTAGGGAATCTTTTTCATGACTGCTGTTTTTAAGACAGGGTCTCACTGTGTTCCAGGCTTACCTCTAACTTGCTGTGTAGCCCAGTCTGACCACAAACTCTCAGTCTTCCTGCCTCAGCCTCTCAGAGTGCTGGGACTAAAGGCTGAGTAGAAAATCTTAAGCAAAAGATTTAGATGGAGGCTTTTGCTTTCATTTTATATACTCTAAGATTCTCATAATCTATTTTACTAGTTAACGGAAATGAGTGATGTGGCACCTCTCTGTCTTTACAATTTGAAGCACGTGTGAATATTTCCTTGACACCATAGTCTCTCTGCCATGACCCTTAATAAATATGTAGGCTCGTGAGGGGAGGGATTTTATCTTTCAGGATCATTCATGTGACCTCAATACCTGGAATAAATGAGAAGTTCACTAAATATTTGTGGGATAAATAAATTGTACTGATGATGGGGACATTTTATGTTTCCTTTTAGTAGCATTGGAGACCAAACAAAAATTGATTCTATTAATATAAAGCGCAATGATTATCTTGGTCAAGCAATATCAAGTATTTTCCCCTTTCCCTGATAGCAATACTGCAACTAAAATATAACTTATTTATTCCTTTTCCAGTAGCATGTAGGTTTTAAAATTATTACATAGTTGTGCATACAACAAATAAAATAAGGTGACGGATGAAAGGTATTAATTATGTAGGCACTGGTTTTCAATAAAGGCCAAAGGTAGCATAAAAAGGATTATGGTCCCATACCCCATGCGACTTTTCTGTAAGGAAAAAAACCTGTCTACATTACCTGAACCCATAATCTGACTCTATTTTATAAATAAACAAAAAATATTTTTGCTCCCTTCAAATATATATGGAATCTCCAGTAATGCAAATATCATGTAAATTGGGGGAAGATTAAAATTTGTTTTGTTTTGAAATTACCAAAAGTAACTAACCACCCATGAAAATCTCCATCAACAAATGTTCATAGTTTTGGAGACACCAAAAAGAGCGCATGTATGTCAGTCCTTTGTAATTATTGCATTTACGGTGATAGCACATTAACTTTCAAGTTTACTTAGACATTCACTTCCATTCATGAAGTATTCATGGCTATAGGAAATTGGATAAAATACATGAAAGAGAAGTTTTCAGACAATGGACAACTGGCCATACCAAATTGTGAATACCAAAAGGAGTCAATCAAATTACCTGAGTGCTAGGATGACCATGTTTTCCTGCCTGGAGAGTTTCCAAGTCAGAAGATGGAGCCAGCAGTATCACAGAGGTAGGAAGAGGGAGATCAGAGGGAAGGAGACCAAGGTGGCTAGATTCGTGGGGTAGAGTACGGGAAATGAGGAGGCTACACACAAGCACCCAGACACAGCGGGGAGGGGAGGAGGAGGAGGAGATTGGCAAAAGGGATTCTCTCAAACTTGACTAAAAATACGATACCCATTGATAATAAATATGATATCCAATAGGAAAGATACTAAATGGGATTAATATCGGATATAACACTGCAAAAGAAAAAGATAGGTATATTTGAAGACATAATGAAAGTATTTCTCAGAAAGGAAGCACAAAGAGAAGAAAGACTAGAATAATAAATTAAGCATCAGTGACATACAGAATATCATCAAGTGGGACATGGTCTACAACATGAATAATGGAGTACCAGATAGAATAGATAGGAAGACAGAAATAATGACTGGAATTATAAAATCTTGATGAGAAGTATAAGCTCTCAAATTTAGGATATTGAAGGTACTTCAAGAAGAGTAAACAATGACAGCAAAATAGATAAAAGAATATCATAAAAACAGAAATACAGAGAAAATCTTTAAAGCAAAGATGTATAGTTGATTGGCCAACAGCGAGAAAATAAAAGCATTTGTAAATATAAACATCCAAAAGAAAGCAAGAAGAAAAAGGAAAAAAAATCAAATTGGACAAATAGAAAATAAATATCAAAATGGTAGGTTTTAAATGAATGATACCAATATTGACATTAAGTATAAACAATATAAACACTCCAATTAAAGCACAGATCAGATAAAAGGCAACAATAGTACTTTTTATGAGGAAAAGATTTTAAATATAAAGAAACAGGTAGATTAAAAGTAAACAGATGAAGGGGCTGGGGATTTAGCTCAGTGGTTAGAGTGCTTGCCTAGCAAGCACAAGGCCCTGAGCTCACTCCCCAGCACCAAAAAAAAATTTTAAATTAAAAAATAAAAAATAAAAAAAAAGTAAACAGATGAAGGTACACCCTGAAACACTAGGTAAAAAGAAAAGTCTGAAGGAGTTGTGTTACTATCAGACAAAGTAAATTCCAGTACAAGGAATTGTCCCAAGAATAGAAAGCAGACATCCCTCAGTGATAAAAATGTCAGTTCATCAAAAAGTTATAAAAATCTTGCATGCTGATGCACCTAATGACCAAGGTTCAGGATACATGAAAACCGATAGAACTAAAAGGAGAGATAATTTGCAATTTGAATATTCCTCCCTCGTAACTGATAGGACTAGTAGAAATTTGCGAAGAAAATCTAAGATTTGAACAACACTATAAACAAAGTTAACTACCATATACAGACTGTTACAGAGGTCACAGAATTTAGCAGTTCCCAAGTCTGAAAAGATTTAAATTCAAATTTGGCTGAAAGGAACTGAAGTTATATACAAGAAAGCAAATCTTTTTTTTTAAATTTTTTTATTATTTTTACCAAGAACATGTATTGGTACATTGCATACATAATGATCATAATCAACATGGTTATTTTGTACCTGTACATGATACATCTTGGTAAGAAAGCAAATCTTTTTAAAATTAAAAATAAGAGATAGAGAGGTTGTATGTCATTATCTGGATACTTGTGCTTATTTGCATGTTTATGTTATACATAGTCACAGACCTATAAAACATTGTTTTGAGCAAAGGAGTTTTTAGGAAATAAGTGAGAAATATAAAGTTAGTATTTCATCCTGGGTCATAACTTATTGGTGATTAAATATGCCATTTTACTAGATGTGCGGAAGGATAGCTGGACATGTGTCATGTTTGAAAGTGGATGAAATGGCATCAAAATCTAAGGGTAATTTAAATTTTTTATTGGATAATATGATTAGAGATTTAAATTATTTCCATGTGCTGAAACTTGTTCCATGCAGTAAAGCTTTAGTAAAATTTAAATTATGCAAGCACATGAACTAGAAATGCAATTATGTGTAATTGACTCTGCCAATGCACTTGAAACACATGGCCTTACTATGTAATTTACAAATCTGTACACAATTAATTCTGTGTGATCTTTTAATCTCTTTTTACAATGCTTCACTGCTTTAACTTATGTGAAGTCCAAGAGCCTATTACTCAGGACATTTGTAGATTAGTGTACATCTCTGACACTCATAATAAAATATCCAACCCCATTCCATTTTGGCTCTTGGTTTGACTGATTAGGCAAAAGCTTTAGTTAAGAAAGCCAAATGGGTTCTCCACTTAAAAGAGAAATTATGTTCTTCTTCATAATTATCTGCACTCTTGTAATCTTCATCTACCACCTGGACACAGCAAAATATGGATTAAATATTTCTTTGTACATTTTACAAAGAAAGAGTTCTCAAACTCATATTTACTGCCTTCCAGAAGATGATGGTTTAAATGGAAAATGTGTTATCTGTTTGAACCTGTCAGTATTGGCAAAATCTTTTAATTCCTTCAATTTATACCCAGATACTTGGAATTTTAAATAGCAGGTCCAGGAAATCAAAGTCTTTTGGCCAAATGTATGGTTGTGTATTACTTAACAATGGTTACACATCCTGAGAAAAGCATTGTTAGGCAATTTCACCACTGTGTGAACATCACAGAGTGTACTTACCTACCTAGACAGTGTAGCCTACCACACACTTGGACTGTATGATGGTACAACCTGCTCCCCATCTACAAACCTGTACAACTTGCTGTCGTACTGAATATATAAGCAACTACAACCACTTGTAAGCAATTGAGGGTCTAACTGCATCCAAGCCTAGAAATGGTACAATAAAACTACAGTGTAAAGGACATGAGATGGTACTTCCGTGTAAAACACTGATCATGAACACAGCTTTCAGCACTGGACGGTGCTCTGGGTGAGTTCATAGGTGGCGAGGAAGCAGGAAGGCCAAGGTCATTTGTATCCTACAGCAGACTGCATACTCTGTAGACTTAAACTAAAACTAAATTTATGTATGTTTTTCCTTCTGTCTTCAGTGACAATCTAACCTTGGCTTACTGTAACTTTCTTTGTAAACTTCATATATTTAAAAACTTTTTTGAATATTTTATAATACCAGATGTTAAAACAAACACATTGTACGGCTGTACAAAATATTTTCTTTCTTCATATTCTTATTCTTTTGCTTTATTTTTTCTATTTTCATTTTACTTCTTAAATTTTTTGTTAAAATATTTTTTTGTTAAAAAAAAATAGGGGGGGCTGGGGATTTAGCTCAGTGATTAGAGTGCTTGCCTCGCAAGCACAAGGGCCTGAGTTCGATCCCCAGCACCACCAAAAAAAAAAAATAAATAAATAAATAAATAAAAATAGGAGAAAAACCCAAAATAAACAGCGTCAGGCTAGGACTACACAGGGTCAGGGTCATCTGTATCACTAGCTTCTACCTGCACATTGTGGCCCACTGGGAGGTCCTCAGGGGCAACAACACACGTGGACTGTCATCTCCGGTGACAGTAGTGTCTTGTTTGTGAATATCTCCTGAAGGGCCTGCCTGAAGCTGTTTTACAGTTAACTTTTTAAAAATATAAGTATGCTCTAAAATTATGATAAAATCCACAGCATAGTCAACACAGAACCAGTAGCATAGTCCTTTATTTTCACTATCAAATAGTAGGTACTATATACAATTACATGTGCTATATACTTTTATAGGACTAGCCGTATAGTACTTTTGTTGACACCAGCATCCTCACAAATATGTGAGGCATCATGCTAGACACTACGATGACTACGATGTCACTAGGCAATGGGAATTTTTCAGCCCCATCATAAACATATGGGAATAATCTGATGAGACGACCAGTGCCTGTGCTGTCCACGGTCCTCAGAAATGTCTTTATGTGGCACATGACATTATATCAGAGGGAAGAAAATTCCTATCTTCTAGATGAAGGTTGACTTCCTAATGTTATAACAGGATCAAATATTTAGGATTTGCTTCCCCACCCTGGGCATACCCTATTCAGTGATTTCTGTGGATCTTACTATGGTCATTGTCTTATGGAGCCCTCAAGGACAGGCTGGGAAGGAGTCTGACATTTGTTTGGAGTTTTAAGATATTAGAACATTCCAGATGTGACTTTTTTTTCCTCCACTTCTCTTTTTTTAATAGTCTTTGGTTAGTAGCTGCTCTGTCTCCAGTGGCTGCAGGGTTTTGTACAACTTCTACCTCTGGGATAAAAGTTATCAGATCCTTGATTATTGGGAACAGAGATTTGCTTGGATCATCATAAGAAAAATGGAGACATATTATAAAGGGACAGTATATGGCTGCCACAGCTTGAAAGCTATAAATATTAGGCAATTCTTGAGACAATGCACCTTTTTAACCTCACTTGTGACCCAGGAGGTCTTTCTCTCAATGTTTTCTTTCTTTGATCCCAAGGTCTGCTCCATCCTTCCTCCTGTAAATCGACTCTGCATTCAACAGAAACTTGGGGAATTTATATCCCACGAGACAGTTTTGGAGAGAGTGACTCTGGTTGGCTTAGATAATTGCTATCCTTCTGTAGGGCAAACCCTTCACCTCCGGCCTTGGGAATGGTGCTCAATGTTGGACCCACCAGAAGCACCCCCTGCACAGCTGTGGTTGGACATTGACTCACAAAGCAGTGAGCTACAGCCAGGGTGGTCTTCATTACTTCAAAGAAAAAAAAAGAAAAATGTGATAATGGGCACTGCAATTGACTTAGAAGTCACGTGTGCCTCAGCCATGATTAGCTCAGAAAAGATTTAGAAAAGCCCATCTGTACCTCCTTACTGTACATTGAACTGGCCGTCCCTAAACTTTGGGTTCCCACAGAGGAAACTGACAAAACTCAGGGTGGTTCCATTGGGAATGGTATAACCAGAAGTGTCTTCATCCAGATACTCCTTGTTTTGAGTAACTGACCTAGGATTTTAGTCTGAATATTCCAACCACTTCAAATTCCATTGATTACATGTATAGCTAAGAATAAGCACATGCACATGCCCTTAACAAATACATCAAACTGCTTACCACTCTCTTCTGCATTCCAAAAGCTAAATTACTTTATTTTCGCTACTCTAGTGATATTAATTTTGAGGATATTCTACAAACTTTACATCCCAACCCCCACCTTTTGGAATTACAGGGTTGTTTTTTTGTTTGTTTGTTTAATTTGCCATTTAAGCATAAAATAATCACCAATATTTCAGAGGATTGAAAGGTACTTACATTTTTCTAATCACTTTCTCCCTCAGTATCTTCAGACTCTGGCCAATTAGGATGTAATGTACTAGAGATGCTGCCTGAAAGGGCTCAGTGTATACTCAGTTAAAAAAGACACTGGGGAAAAACAACTTTGTATGCCCATTAATAGCAATCGGAAAGTGCCACTTCCTATTCCTTATATTATCACTATTTTCCTTAAAACTCAACAGATACTTATATGGTACTTCTCAGTTCCAAGAAAACTAAAACTGACAAGGCATTAACTGAGAGCTAAAAATGGATCCAGTTTTGTGGGGTCAACAAAGCCTATGTTAGCCCCGCCTGGTGACAGCCCAGTGACGCTTACATTCCGTGTATCTGTGTGTGCCTAATGTACATCCATATTGACTCTGCAGAGATGGGAGGAAGAGTTGCCCTCAGGAGCAGCAGGGTAAACAGCATCGCACCTACGCTCACAGCAGGGATCGTTTGCACACCTGTCTTTCTTGGAACTGTTTCAACTGATTGTTTTCTCAGGTTCATGTACAATTTCACCAGGCTCTGTTTAACTGTGCCAGCCATTAGAGTCCAGTTCACTTCAGTGCACGGAGGTGGGAAGGGGCTGCTGAGGACAACGGAGCCTGTGGCTGAGTTAAATGCACCAGTGTCTCCCAGAGGCTGATTTTTACCCTCGTTAGAATAGTGCTCTCTAAAAGGTGGATCGCCTTCGTCCTCAGAGATTCGAGTTGTGATTCTTTTAAAGAAACTAGACAAATGGGAATAAAACTTTCACATATTCACCAGAACTTATGTATTACCCACTGTATTTGAGGCCAGTGCTAGACCTCAGTGATGTAACAGATTTAAAAAATAATTCTACATTGCCTGCTAAACAATAAATAGCAGAACACATACCAAGGCCTCTAAAGAGTGTACAGCATACTCATAAAGATGTAGTCAGTAATCAAATGGAGAAATTGGAATGCTAGAGAATGAATTTAGAGTGAGTGACTTTCTCCAGATAATAAAGTTCTCTAAGGTATTTTGTGTCATACAGGTATTATTTTGCCATCTAAAGTAACCATAAATTCATACATTAAGAAATTTAATTTTAAATCCAACAGTGGAAAACATCGATTAGCCCATTCAGGAATATGTATTTATAGATATTTATATACCTGTAATTATAAAAGAATACAACACAAATTTTTTTTTTGGTGCTGGGGATCGAACTCAGGGCCTCGTGCTTGCTAGGCGAGCACTCTAACCACTGAGCTAAATCTCCAGCCCCTAAAACACAAATTAATAAAGTTTTACATATACTAATGAGGCAAAGAGAGGGAATTTAACCTAACCTAGAAAGGAATAGGAAGGAGTTAAGGAGGATGTCCTGGAAACAGTGACCATTGACTGTTAAAAGAATAGCAGGTGCAACCCCAGCTACTCAGGAGTGTGAGGCAGGAGGGTTGAAAATTCCAGGCCAGCCTGAACAACTTAGCATGACCCTGTCTCAAAAATTAAAGTAAAAGGGGATGGGATGTAGCTCCGAGAAAGAGTGCTTGCTTAGCATGTGTTCGATTCCTAGTTGAAGAAGAAAAAAAGAAGGAGGAGGAAAAGGGAATTGGGGAAGAGGAGAGGAAGCAGAAAAAAACAAGTGGGGAGGAGGAGGCATGAAGAGTGCAAGGGATAACTTTCTTAACACAGAAAGTACCAATAAAAAGGACTTGGAGAAAAAGAACCTTGCTGTATGTCTTCAGCCACTTCTCTGTAGGGAGATGGAGGTAGAGTGCTATAAGGCATTTAATGTCACTAGAACATAAACTATGAGTCAGGCAAAGGCTGAGAGCTGAAGCTTGGCGATAAGCAGGAGTAAAGTCAAAGGGAGCCTTGCACACCACCATGTTAGGAAAAGGCTGCTGTGTTGGAAGGAGCTGTTCAAAATGATGCAATAAAACCTAATTATCGTAGGCTTATGAGTGCTTATCCAAGAAACACCCTGTCACTTTAATATGTGGGCAGGATATTAAAGATACTTTCATACTGGAAACCTTTTCCTAATTCTCCCTTTTATGACATTGCCATTTATTTTCAAATTCTGTCTACTTGGCCCTAGTGGCAATTCTCTAGGAGTGCAGAAAGGAAAGTACAAACAATAAGAATTATAATTACTTTAACAAACAAACATCATAAAACAAACATCATAAAAGGTCTATTTAGATTTTGTTCTCTGGGCTGCAAAGATCATGATAGAGTTAGAAGGTTAATTTAAAGAACAATCCTAATTGTCTTAGTCAAGACTTTCTTTAAATTTGGGGGACTGAATGTGTTCTCACTGTGCAGAGATTTACTTATGCATGGGTCAGAGCTTTACGTTAGATTTCAAGAAGGTGTGGGTCTCCCCTCGAAGCCTCTGCGTCACAAGGGGTCACCTGTGGCCCATGGATCCTTCCGAGCTATTCCTACCATTTTTTTCCCTCCTCCAGCCTCCCTCTAGTTTCACGTAATGTTAAGGTCAGTGGGTGAACTCAGGTGTGGCTCCTTTGCCCATGTTCTCCAACACCTGCCAAAAAAAGATAACCTGGGCACATTACTTTCTAGTTTTAGAAAAGTCAAACCTGCTTATCCCCAGGTTGGTGCGGTAGTCTGCTTTACCAAGTAGACTGTGTTGTGCTGTCAGTAGAAATACCACTTTTAACCAGTCACTGCGAGTGTTCTGCTTCTGCCCTTACCAGTCTCCCTCCCATTCACTCTGCCCAGCAGCCAAGATGATGGAAATCCAGAGAAACAAGAATTTCACAGCACCTGAGAGATTGCAGCTAAGAGTCTGATGTGTTCCCACAACCATCATGTAAATTACAGAATTACATTTAATAGATGTAAATTCTTGTTATATTCTGTTGGAAAAAGAAATAGGTGATATTTTAAAACATTAGAATAACCTATCTCCCAACCCAAACCAAGATGATGGAGGGACACAGAAAACTTGGAACAAAGAGTGCAATTAGAGTACAGCTGGGAAGCCAGCCGAAGCTCCAGCCCAAAGGAAGCATCATTTCAGGTGTTCACCTGTAAGCCGAATGGGTAGCTTTTTATCACTAGTGATTCTCCCATCCTCTCTGGACCTTCTGGAAACCACTTTCCAGAGTTTCAGATCCTTGGGCTCTGCTTCTTTCCATAATTCTAAATCTTCTGCAGAGGATTCTGAACTTTTGTTTCATTGGCTTTTTTTCCCAAGAACAACTTTATTGAGTTACAATAGTCCTAGAACAAGGAACACTTTAATCAGTGTTGAGGCATGAATACTTCTATGAAACCATTGCCGCGGTCAAGATAATAGACGTGTCCGTCGCCCCCTGGTTCCTCGTGCCCCTTGTTCATTCCTTCCTTCTACTCCTCCCACTCCCCAACTTCTATCCCCAGCCATCTTACACTTGGCTTTAAAAAAAAGAGAGAGAGAGCTGTTATTTTCAAATACTTTCTCAGCGTGCTAATTTAAACCTTCTGAAGCTTGAAGGTTTCTTTCAAATCCATGCGAAGCGTTCACAGCAATCTGCTTAGTTGTCTGGCACACTTTTCACATTGAAAAAAAAAATGAACAAATAAAATAAGAAAATTCCAGCACAGCAAAGAATACATTTGGCCTACTTAACAAACATAAGGAAAAGAAGTATTTGCTTTAGCTTAAAGCCATGAAAAGCATTCTTTCCCAAGGAAAGAGAATGCCAGGAACATCTAGGCACCAAAAGGGTCCAAGTTTTTATTAAAAAGTGAGAGATGGCATTGCGAAAGGAAATACCCACTCAAATAATAGAAATAAATCCCATTTCACTTAAATGGAATACCTTCTGTGTCCACGGGGGCATCACTTATACAACTTCTCCATCAGTACTTTAACCATCTAACTAGAAACTCCAGCTTGGAAAACAATGCTGAAAGTTTATTCTTCTTTGAATTGCATTTGCTCTGGGAAAAACGAAATCCCCTACTTTTTTTTCTCTACTGATGGGAACTTTTGAAAAAACATGATTTTAAATGTCTAGAGATTCTTCCATTAATTAACTACATGAATCTATGTACAAGTCATTTCATTTTAGCTTCTCATTGGTATAATGAGAGGCCTGAACTAAAAGAATCTTCAAAGTTCCTCAAGCTCTATGTTTTATAGTGTGTGACCTTTTCAGGAATATCTTTGTCTACCAAGAGATTCAGCTGTTTCAGATTTACCGTGGAGTAGAGAGAAGTGTTCACCCTAATTTCCACTGCCCTCTCCCACAGCCTGTCTCTGTCACAGCTATTGTAATGGCTATTGTACAGCCGTTACACAACTCCAACTGATTTAACTAGAAAACAAATCAATTACCTATTTAAATAATCCCAGAAAGAATGGAAAACCATGGCGCAAAAGCACTCGTGAGAAAATACTGCTGATCCTGGATGCCAGCAGTGTGCAGAGCTCAGGGCAGCTCATAATGTGTCGTTTACAGCAACCACCACTGGGTCAGAGACAGAATCTTCCCAAGTCTCTGTGTCCATGTGTCACCAGCATCCACTTCAATTTCCTAAGCCCAACACTTTCCACCCAGGTTAATCTTATGGCTCTGTAGAAAACCGTATTCTGACAGTACATGAGGATAAATGACAGCTGATCAGAGGTGACATGTCCAGGACCTCTGGCCTCCCTACCCCTATTGGAACTGTCTAAGGGCTGCAGAACCCCACATCTCAACATTCTTGCAATCCCTTTATGATCTACCACTTTGCAGTAGCTCACTGGTTGAGAAGCTCAGCCTTAAGTAGTTGAGTTACTTGGTTGAGTCTAGATCATGCCCAGGCTGGGAAAGCACATATCAATTTTTACCTTTTGCTTCTATAATGGAGGTGGGGGTAGGTTCCCATAAATTGGAGGATTTGCCAAACAGATGGAAGCAGCTGGGAAGGGAAAAGAGATGCTGAGAGCTTACTCCTGGGCACATATTTATCACAATGGACCTTGCCAAAAACACTTGTGCTATAGGAGAGTGGGAACTCCATCTGGACTCCGCAGGGCCTGAGACCCTGATGCCATCTGTCTGCCTCTGTAGAGCTACTCAAAATAGCAATGCTGGAGTCCGTTATCGCCCTTTCATGGTTATCACTGCATGTATCGCCCTGCAGGCCTGGGCACTGGAGTCCCTGTTTTACAGGGTCTTGTTTCTGTCCTTCTCTGATCACACCTCTCCTCATGCTACCAGAGAGGCCACAAGGGAGCAAAAAAGATGTTTCCACCCAGAACCCATACTGCCTACCTCTTCTAGATGGCTCCGGCCACCCAGGCCCCAGAACTGCCGGTCCAAATGACCCAGAGCTCACTTTCAGGAGATGCAAGCTTCTCCCCAAGGGAGCCACCGCTATCTGTTGGGGTGCACACAATCAGGACTGAATGGTAGTCAATGAGGTGGTGTGTGAGGGGAAAAGTGTACACCTCTCTGGAGGCTCTGCACTTGTGTGTGGACAACAGAGTCAGCACTCTGTCTCAAAATAAGAAAAAAAATTGTAAAAAGGAACTAGAATATAGCTCAGTGTGTGGGCCCTACTTTCAGTCCCCCATGCCCCAATGAATTAAAATAAAAACCACAAAGCCAGAGTAGGAAGAGAAGGGCTGGACCACAGGGATACCCCAAATAAAAGATCCAATCAAAAAATGGGCAAGTGAAATAAATAGACAGTTCTCAAGTACAAATGGCCAACAAACATGTGAGAAATGTTCAACATCTCTGGCCATTAAAGAAATAAAAATTAAAACAACACTAAGATTTCACCTTACCATAGAAAGAATGACTACCATCAAGAAATTAAATAATAGCAAATGCTGGTGAAGCTGTGGTGAAAAAGGAACACTTCTGCATTGTTGGTGGGAATATAAACCACTACGACCATTATGGAAATCAGTATGACGGTTTTGTGAAGGACTGAAATTAGAAATCCCACATGATCCAGCTATTCCCCTTCTAGGTATCTTCCCAAAAGAGCCAAAGACACCATATTACAGTGATACATGCATACCAATTTTTTTTATAGCAGCACAATTCATAATGGCTAAATCCTGGAAACACCCTATATGTCAATCAACAGATGGGTGGATAAAGAAAATGTGGAAATAAAGAAAATAATGGAATACTACTCAGCTATAAAGAACGATAAATTCAAAACATTTGTAGGAAAATGAATATGCTTAGAAAACATAATGTTAAGTGAAATACATCAAACGCACAAATACCGTATGATTTCTCTCATTTGAATAATGCAAAGTACAAGTAAAGAGCAAAATAAAAGATTGATAGAAAGAAAGAGGGAGATAGATCTTTTGCAAATGGGAAGGGGTCCAAGAGACTGAGAGTAAAGGGAAAGAGGAAGGAAAAGCAGATGGAAAAAGTTTGTGATGTGTCATGTACACGTACCAAATATCCACAATGAATGTAAACATTATGTCACAAACATGAACTAAAAAAAATAATTATAACAATAATAATAAAATGGGAGAAGGAGATCTAGAGATGGAGGGAAGGAGGTGGGGAGGGGAAGTGGAATAAAAAAGAATCGAGATATGTTATATGATGTACCTGCTCCTTAAGATGAATGTAAACTTCTACAGCAAACATGTACAAAAAAATAAAATGGTGCAAGAATTTCTAATGATATAATAAAATACTGGGAAATGAAAAAAAAAAAGAATGAGGATATAGCTCAGTGTAAAGATCCTGGCTTCACTCCCCAGTACTACAAATTAATTAATTAAAAGAAAAATAAAAACCACAGAGCCAGGGATGGACGAGAAGGGTTAGGCCACAGAGAGAGGGCCGCCACCTGGGTTCTTGTCCCAGACGTGGCACTGGACTGCAGCCACTCAAAAGAGCCTTGTACAGCAGCATCCCTGCAGAACTAGAGGCCATTTGGTTGCACGACGGTGAAGTTAAACCCTGTGAGTCACATCTGTACTGAACACATTTCACAGCAAACTTAAAAATCCCATCAGACACATAGTTTACACAAATTCACCTTTCAAATATAAGCTGTCACAATGGAGTTCACAGAAGCAACAATCCAGGGAAAATGTCATTATCTTCAGTTGAAGATCTTAATCTGAATGGGCGGTGGGTGAAATTATCCACAAAGAGGAATTCTCCAGAGAAGGCCCCTAATGA
Organism: Hystrix cristata; assembly: GCA_004026905.1. NCBI lineage: Eukaryota > Metazoa > Chordata > Mammalia > Rodentia > Hystricidae > Hystrix > Hystrix cristata. Next base: position 50,647 of record PVJO010001740.1, read on the forward strand.
GCTGAGTAGGGCAACTGAAGAGATTTCCTTTTTCCTGTAGAGAAGCTAAACATACAAAACCCATTTCCCTGTGAAGGGCACACTTCTCCTTAACTCAGGGAAGCATCATACGACTAAGCCACCTGCCCCCTGGGCACCATGATTTCACTTTCTTCTTTTCCATTTAGGTTTTCAGAAAGCTACATTGGTTCTTTTTTTTTTATTTCTGTATGTATGTATGTATGTATGTATGTATGTATTTGGTGCCAGGGATCTAACTCAGGACCCTGTGCTTGTGAGGCAAGCCCTCTAACCACTGAGCTAAATCCCCAGCCCCTGCATTGGTTCTTATCTGGGAACTCAAAGACCCCTGAAAGCTACGGAAGCTTCTGTCAGGCCAATAAAACTGAAGCTCTTTGCCGTTTTCCAGCCACAAGAACCTCTTCATCCCTATCTGTTCACGCCATCAAGCCTGCTCTGTGGCTTGGACCCCTCTCTTCCCTTCGAAGCCCCAGCTCTTCTTCAAGGCCAGCTCAGATTTGACCCACTGAATTCTGATAGTGCCTTCTCCAGCCACTCACTGGGTATGTGTCCTGTACTGGGTTATGAAGTTGCTGGTTTTCTTACGAAGTTGGCTTTCTGCCTAGAGTTAACCTCCTTAAAACTGATATCTCTTAGCACCCGGCTTTAAATTCAGCAACTGTAGTGATTAGTAAATTCATTTCAGTTGATTGAATTAGAATATAAAAGACTATTTTAATGAGGCAACCATTAGTTTCTAAGTATAGCCAACAGTTTACATAGATTTATTGTAATATAAAGGACAAATGTTTAAACTGATGAACTCCAAGATAATATGAAAGCTTTAATTTTTAAGGATCCAATCAAATATAACATATATATTTATTTATAAAGGAAATGCATATTTTAGAGAGAATTTGAGAAACAAGATTTGAAAAAAGTTGGGGTTTGTTCAAATCCTACTCAGGGATGTGGGGATGCTCATAAAATGTCTGTAGGCTGAAACATTCCTAGTCCTGGGCCAGGATAACAGAGGGCAGAATTAAACCAAGACGTCCAAGTGTAGATGGAGGGGCAGCTCTCTGCAGTCCAGAACAACCCAGGGTGCAAACACCAACTTCAGGGTTCAAGGCTAATCCAACAAAGGGACAGTCAACAAGGGGAGAGAATGCGAGTGGACAGATACCTCATTCCAGCCACCTGTCAATGTATCCCATCATTCATTCATTTCCTGTGCATGTCTTTAATCTTGTGTCAATTTTTTTAAAGAATAATTTTCTATTCATGTTTTTGTTTCCACTCACTAGACTGTAAGTATCCTAAGTGCCAGAACGCTATTGCTTTTTCTTGGCACATCTGCAGGTCACAACACAGTCCCTGGAACCTTGTAGGTGCTCAGTAAGAACACACTGAACTCCACCCTCTAATTGTTCATGACTTGTTCACATGCCCTTTATCTAAAGGAGTGCCCAATAAACATTTTAGACTGCTTAAATATTTGTGGAATGAATAGGAATGAGTTAATTGTTAATGGTATCTGCCAACATACCGGCCCCTCTCTACCATGGGGGAACGTGAGTTTCCCTCTAATAGGTTAAAGGAATTAAGTTATTGTTATGTACCTTACTCATTGCCAAGCTCCACAGGCAGTCAGTGTGAAAGGGACAGAATAGATCTCTAAAGGGAGGTAAATGTCACCATTGAGACACCTGAGACCAAATGCCCCCAGATGATCTGGATCTAGTGCTATAATAATTAAATAGAAGATCATCCAGTCACCAGTCTATGGCAGACATTAACAGTCCAAAGCATTCTTCCTTACTGTACAGGGCAATCCAATTGAAATCATAGAGGACAGCCTGGGTTCATTGTCATAGTTCACTCTCCAATACTCGTGAGAACAAAACTGCTCTCCCAGTAGCAATCACTGAATCTGAAAACAGGGGTTGAGGATTTAGCTCAAGCACAAGGCCCTGAGTTCCATCCTCAGTACAGAAGAAGGAGAAGCAGGAGGAGGAGGAGGAGGAGAGGAAGAATGAAGAGCAGGAGGAGGAGAAAGAGGAGGAGAAGGAGAAGGAGGAGGAGAAGGAGAAGGAGGAGGAGGGGAAGGAGAAGGAGAGGAAGAATGAAGAGGAGGAGAAGGAGAAGGAGGAGGAGGGGAAGGAGAAGGAGAAGGAGAGGAAGAATGAAGAGCAGGAGGAGGAGAATCTGAACTCCTCCTCAAACACCTCCATCCCAGCCTCCCAGGTGAATACCTCCATCCCAGCCTCTCCTTACACCCGTTTCACTGGTGAAACATACAAGCCTCTCCTTACACCTGTATCAATGGTGAAAGCGAATTCTCCCATCCATCCACCTTACACCTGGATGTAAACAGCTTTGATCTCATCTCCTGAAGGTCCAGTCTCCTGCACACATGTATGTACATGTGCCCTCAGACACACACGCTCCAGCATGGTTCTCTGAAAGCAATAGATCAACATTTCCTTTAAAAACACCTTCAAAATACTGAATTAGGGGATATCAGTTAACTGTTTATGTATTAGTAGTCACTCATTTATTCTTCAGTTGAGTCTACTTCTGCTAAGAATTTTCGTAGGGAGTGCAGAAGAGTCAAATACACTCTTTATCTCAAAATAACAATCGAAAGTCTCTGTGGGATGAGTTCTGTGCTCAAAGAGAGAAATCCAGACAGTTTTGATCTCCCTGAGGGCAGGGACTCCCTTGATCAGGGGCCCGCTCTGTGCAAGGGGCTTTTCAGTGGGCATCTCACTCATTCTTGTAACAATCCTATGAAATAAGCAGAAGTCCAGCCGCCTTCTAAACTTCAAGAGGAACCGAAGAGCTGTGTGTGGTAACATGCACCCATATACTCAGTACTTAGGAGGCTGAGACAGGAGTGTCACTTCAGCCCAGGAGTTCAAGAGGAGCATGAGCAACACAGCAAGACCTTATCTCAAGAATAAAAAAAAGAGAATTTGAGATTATTGGGGTTTATGTGTGTGTTTCGAGTCATACAGCCGGCCAAGAGCTGAACCAGGAATCCGGTTGCGTTTGCCTCTCAGGTCCTGCCCCTGCAGCATTAGGACACTGCTTCACCCCAGACATGAAAGTATCGAAAGGGGGAGTGATTTACAGGCCCAGCGAGGGTCCTGATGCTAGCGTCTCTGGACAACAGAGCCAGGCTGTGAGGTGGCGTTTCAGGACGAGGTACATTTAAGGAGCAGGAAGTACACCTTGTGTGACTGAACAAAGGATAATGTGGAAAAAGCTGCAGCTCACCTGGATAACTTTCTATGTTTCCTGATTTTTTTTTTTGAAATTATTATTCTGGACCGGATATACCCTCTTCTCTTCCATGACCAATCTGGGTTTGTGAACTTACCTCTCTTGCTAGTCTAAGGGATTCTGTTACCCTCCCTTTGTTGTCAGCTAAGACATGTTTATTTTTCATCATTGCCTCTAACTCATTAACCTCACCATGAGGAATTCGGGCTCATCAAAGCAGCATCACCAATATTTACATCACTTTTCAAACTTAATTTCTCAGTGTGGAAGAGAAACAGTGTAGTGGTGGAATGTTTTTATTTCATGAGCACGGAATTTCTGTAATTGCTTTTTATTTAGGACGTGGTTAAAGATACCTCCCTATTTTTCCAACCAAAGAGTAAACACTTCCTTTGACTTCCTGGACTTCCTGAAGACAAAGATAAATAATAAGGACACTTAAAATTTTATTATAATGGACCGCATTTCTAAGTTCATTGTAAACACTGTGTCATACAGCTCATGGGAAATAAGATGCAATGAGGAGAATGACAATTTGTCTGACATTGCATTCCAACCCCACCCTCATTCCAGAGGTTGGTCTCCATCTAGCCACTTTCCAGGAGTAGAGATTAAATGTGAGCGAGGCCACTGATAACCAAGTCATCTCTGTGATTTTACTCAGCTCTCTCCCTCATGGATTTGAAGCCCTTTTGATCCCCAGCATCTACCATCGTGCCTGGAACACGGTGAGACCCTGATATGTTCTTATTAGATTAAAGAGTCAATAAATTATCCCTAAGCAGGGCCACATCTGCTGTGGTTGTTGGAAAGTTATCCAGGGGCTGGGAATTTAGCTCAGTGGTTAGAGTGCTTGCCGTGCAAGCACAAGGCCCCAAGTTTGACCCCCAGCACCAAAAAAAGAAAAGAAAAAGAAAAGTTATCTGTTACTAACACATTGAAATAACCTAATATGACAATTAACTCAAGGCAGCATCTTACAGGAATAAGGTAAGTTTGTATCAAGGTAGTACTGAAGAGAATTGGGCTTGGACAAATTATAATTCATGATGGATTCCTGACTCTCACCTCCCTCTTTGGTGTCCAGTTCCATCCCCAGATATCAATGTCTTTATGCTACCCAAACAAAGACCCACAGTTAGACCACCTCCCCAGACCCTGACTGTATTTGTCAATATTCTCATCACTGGGACAAAATAGTGGACATCTGCAATTTAAAGGAGGACAGGTTTATTTCATTCACAGTTTCAGTGGATTCAGTCCATGGTTGGCTGGCCGAGAGGCAGAAACAGCATGTAGAATGGCTGGCACAGGAAAACTGTTCACCACAAGGTGGCTGGGAAGCAAAGAGAGAGGGAGGAGCTGGAGACCAGAACACACCCTTACAAGTCATACCCCACTGAGCCCCTCCTTCCAACCAAGTCCCACCTCTGAACATGAGACTTTTGAGGGACATTTTAAATCTTAATCTAAGACTGACCTTTCTGAGGTACCTTCTCTGCATTTTCCCCGTGGCTGCTCTACATTGACCCACAGTCCTGAGCACAGCAGGATAGCAATAGATGAGATGCCAACAGAGACATGACTTTCTAGAAGAGGATGATAAAGTCCTTGCAGGTTGGATTCAGGCATACAAGAAGGTTCCTTGGAGTCAGTAGTGAATGCCCCCATCCAAGCAGCAGTCCATCTAAAAGTAATGGTCCCATATTGTCCTGCCTGTTAATGAGGCTGAGTGGGGACAAATAGGATTAAAAATAGCACCATGGCTGCTGGTCTCTCACTCCTCTCCTGGCAGACAGAGGGAAAGGTGGCATCATAACCCTGTGGCCCAACTGAAAGTCACTGTGGTCGTGACTGCCAACTCAAGGAGTCCCCAGAAAAAGCAGCATTATAATAGCGTTATTGACAAGGACTTTGCCATTCATTAAAAACCTTAAAACCTTAAGGCTGGATCAAAAACCTTAAAAGTTTGGTTTTTCTAGGCTAAGAAACAAGCTGATCAAAAATAAAAATAAATGCACAGCCTTGTGGTGGAAAAGAAACCCTCCTACATTGTTGGTAGGAATGCAAACTGGTACAACCATTATGAAATCAGTATGAAGATTTCTCTAAAGCCTAAAAGTAGAACTCCCATATGGCCCAGTCATTCACCTGCTAGGTATCTTCCCCAAAGAGCTAAAGACATCATACTACAGCGATACTTGCATATCCATCTTAGAGCAGCACAATTCACAATAACTAAATTCGGGAAGCAGCCTGTATACCAATCAATAGATAACTGGATAACCAAAATGTGGTATCTATATATAATGGAATACAACTCAGCTATAAAGAAGGACAAATTAGAGTCATTTATAGGAAAATAGATGGATCTGGAAAACATAATGTCAAGTGAAATAAACCAGATTTGCAAGCTTGAATATCGTATGGTATCTCTCATTTGAGTGAGGCAAAATACAAACAAAGAAAATGACAAAAAAATGGATACAAAAAGACAAGCGGACAGATCTCACCCAATAGGCAAAGGGTCCAAGGGAACAAGAAGAGAGCAAAGAGGGAGGGAAATGGGCATTCAGAGGAATAAAGATATCCTGAAAACAAGAACCTAATAACCCAAACTGAAAAGAGTAACATGTACACTAGGTACTACAGTCAACTGTAGTTGTGACTTAATATTGCATCCGTGTGGTTGTTTACATTGCTTGTTGTTATACACAAATGGTACAATGTATTATGGTCTCTAAATTTGTGCAATGGTCTGTAAGTTTGTGTAATTTTGGATAAATTTTAATAAAAAATTAAAAATAAAAAAAATGCTAAGATTTCATCTCAGTCCAGAAAGAACAGCTATTATCAAGAAATCAACCAATAACAAATGCTGGCGGGGCTGCAGGGAAAAAGGAACCCTCCTCCACTGTTGGTGGGAATGTAGATTGGTCCAACCACTGCGGAAATCAGTATGGATATTCCTCAGAAAACTACAACTAGAGGGTCCATTTGATCCATTTCTCTACTGGGTATCTTCCCAGAAGAATTAAAATCATCATACCACAGTGATATATGCACAATCATGTTTATAGCAGCACAGTTTGTAATACCTAAGTCTTGGAAACAACCTAAATGCTCAACAAATAATGAATGGCTAAAGAATATGAGGTTTTTCTACATAATGGAGTACTACTCTGCCATAAAAGAGAATAAACTAGAGACATTTGTAGGTAAATGGATGCACCTTGAGAACATACTCTTAAGTAAAATAAATCAGACAAGCATGAGTACACATCAAATTGTTTCTCTGATATGAGAAACCATAGGTGTAAATAAGGACAAGGAGGTATAACAGACACTATGTAAAAAAAAAAAAAAGATAGTATTCAAAAGAGAGAAGAACTACATAGGGAGAAGGGGAAAAAGAAGGAAGGGAAAAAGAAAAGAAAGAAGAAAGTGAAAAAATGGAAAAATGTAAATAAACCTGATGCAAAGAGGGAGAGGTGGGGGAATGGAAGGGGCATGGGGAAGAGAGGGGAAAACGGAGATACATCATGTACAGGTGCAAAATAACCATGTTGAATATGATCATTATGTATACAATGTATCATGTATCAATACATGTTCTTGGTAAAAAAAAATTTAAAAAACCATAAAAACATAAATTCACAGCCTTGAGGTTGGGGATTTGCTCAGTGGTTAGAGTGCTTGCCTTGCAAGTGCAAGGCCCTGAGTTCAACCCCCAGCGCCAAAATAAATAAATAAATAAATACATACATACATCCACAGCCTTGTCCACAGAGCAGCACTACAGCCTGACTTGGCTAGGGACAAGGACTGGGTATGCCAGTGGCCGGGGGCACCAGGGACTATGGCTGAGGCACAGGAATAGCAGGGTGGGGGGACCAACACGCATCAAACACTTGGAGGTGCCACAGGACGGGGGAACCAGTGCCTGGCACTAAATGTGGAGCGAGGGGTCAGGGGAAGAAAAAGCCACCCCGTGCCCTGCGGTGCTCCCCAGCCGGGCAGAACAAGGATCTCTTGACAGCTCTTGCTACAGCTCCTCATTCGTGCACCAACCTCTTGTCCACATTTGTGCAGAGGGAAGCCGCTCAGTTTCCATTAACGGGATTTGAAGAGGGCTTGTGATTGGGGAAGAAATATTAAAGTGACTGGGCAGGTCAAACCCCTTGAGTTGACTCAGTGTATGTTGCTGTGGCTTCCAGACTGGAATAGATGTGTTACACGCCTGCTCTTCCCAATACCTCACCTTTCAGAGGGGTTCTCCCGTTCAGAGTGTGCAGCACGTAGAAAGGTGTCAATGGGACATCGCTACCACCTCCTCTCTGTGGTGGACAGGTGACCTAATAAAAGGGAAAAAGGAAGTCAGTTATTAATGGCTTACTCACACCATTTCCCCAGATCAGATCACCACCTGCCTGAGGCGGTACACCAAGTACACCCCTTTTAAAAATAAAAAGGCATCTATTAGCCTCCTGCTAAGCTCTTGAAACTGCAGGTCTTATAATCTGCCCATTTGGTGTTGGGTCAACTCAGACTCCACAGCTAACAAGATGGGAAGACCACGATGTGCCTCACTTACCACAGGGAAGTGATATATTCAAGAACATAGCTCTTGTTTTTACCAGACAAAGTGAAAATTTGTTACAAGCCAAGACGGCACAGGACTAAAAACCTGTTTTCTGGGAAATGGTGCTGAGCCTTTCTAGTACTCAAAAGAATGCCAAGAATGCCAGGGTTTGACTTCTGTTTGCCTGGCTCATTTCTCGGGGTTGTATTTGTAGAGAGTAACTTTGAGAGGTGAGGGGAAGTCTCCAGGTGAAAGGGCAGTCTTCTTACTGCTTACTGCCAAACAGGGAGTTCCTCAGCTCAGTGTTCTTCAGGTGGACACAGACCAGCATATGTGCAGCGTCCATCTGGACCCTGCATGTGGCCATCATGGCACTTGAGGACAGGGAATCGCAGAAGCACGCTAATGTTTATGCTGTTTACTGTGCCTGAGTAACTCAGCCCTTTGTCTCTTATCCTGGACTGTCATACCTTTTACCGTTACCCACAAAACTGTACCAGGCTAACTCAACTTGCAGGAAGGATAAAACCTCAAAACTATCACAGTTCTTGACACTAATGGGGAGAGGGGTTGGAAGAGATAGCTGATAGTCAAATAAGTGATAATATTGAGACACTGTTACTTTAAGCACCTTTTTGGGCAGGTTTATACCTTTATTTGACAATAACTCATTAGTTCTCATCTACACTGACTGTAGATGTTTCAAAGTGGTGGCAGGCAGATAGGTAACACATACAGAGCTCCCTTGATGATTCTTCATCCTCATTACATTCTCTGGACAACCCCACAAGATATGGGACGCTCCTTATTTCTTGGGCCCAGACAGCTCTGCCCAGTTTAATATCAACATGTACATTGGGAGTTTTCTTCTCCTCGAGAGAAAAATCCGGGTTTCTTAGAATGCCTGAAGGACATGCTTTCAGAAGCCCAGTGAACCCATGCAGCTGTGAATGCTGATGGTATGTTTTCTGGTCACAACCTTTTTGATGGTAGGATGGCCCTTCTTGCCACCTCTCTCCAAGGTTGTCACATGGGCCCAGGCTGGAAAGGAAGAACAAAGGATTGTGGGAAATGGAGTACAGAGGTTACAAGTACAGCCTCTGAGTCATGGGAAGGAAGAAGTGGGGCAGGACTTTTCCATTGAAAGAAAAACAGGCTATGTGAAGAGAGATCATTCCAACTACCCCTAAAAAAAGAGTGCCAGCCAGGCGTGGTGGCACACACCTGCAATCCCAGCATTCTGGGAGGCTGAGGCAGGAGGAGAGCAAGTTTGAGCCCAGCCCGGGCAACTTAGTAACTGAGCAAGACCTTGTCTCAAATCAAAAATAAAAAATGGGCCTGGGGATGTAGCTCAGTGCAAAAGCTCTGAGTTCAATCCCCAAATAACCGAATTCCTGACTACATTTCACGCAGATAGATGGAAGATGCTCCCCGCACTCGTTTCTCTTCTAGGAGCGAGGTACTGCTAAGAATCCCTCAAATACCACAGAGTAGCTCATCACAGAAGGCTCTGGAGAGCAACAGAAAAAGTTTGGGCCATGAATTTAGACAGACGTTGCTTTACCTCCTTTGCTGTTAACTCTGGGAACTAAAAAAAAATTACCCAAAGCCTCAGAGCCTCGCGTTCCTAAAGCAATGCAAGCGGAATGTTCACACCGATCACGGGGGTGTTACAAGAATGAATTAAAATCCTGTAAATCACCTAGCTCTGAGCCGGATACCGCACAGCCGGTGTCCTCCCCCTTTCCACCACCCTCCACGGGAGGGAACGGGTGTCCCGCCTCACGGCACTCCCGCCCACCCGCCTCCCACACCGACGTGCGGGGGAAGCTGCCCGGCCTCGCACAGAAGGTCTTTTCTTTCGTGCCCACGTCAGAGAGGCCGGGCTGGTGACAAAGGCTGATGTGTCAGGTGCTTTCCCGTCCAAAGGCGTCAGCCCCTTTATCCTCAGTCAGACCCTGAAGGCGGGAGAGCCCTAACTGCCAACTTCTGTGCTGACCTAGGGGGTTGGAGCCACCTTTCTGCACCCCACCAAGGGAAAACATGCGCGCAGCAGTGCCCCTCTCGCTCCATCTCCTCCTCCCTCCCTCTCTCTCTCCTGACACCCGCTTCCGGCCCAGCAGTATCACCTAGGCCTTCCCGGCACTAGGCAGAGGTTTCTCCCGCTCTCTCGCGGCTCGTCCTGCTGCTGGAGCCCTTATCTAGGCTGCTTTGAATCAGAAGTAAGAGTCTTCTTTGCACACAATTTTTTTCCCTTACAAAACTGGAGTCTCCGGAGACACCACTGCACTTGGCAGGGTGCCTGCTCTTACTGTCTGGATCTGCTGCCCGGAAATCGCGGGCTCGGAAGAGACCCCAAGAGTTCACCCGTGTTACTCCTTGTGGAACGGGAAGCTCAAATGTTACATCAGAGGAAACTGAGGCCGAGCAAGTGCCCCTGATCAACCCCCGGTGGTACTGGAAAGCGGGTGGAGGCATGCACTATGCGTGGCGTTTTCTGTGCTTTGAATTATATTAGACAATGATTTGCCTTGACAGCTACTGAGTTTACACACATCCTCTCAGAAAACAATGGAAAGAACATTCATTAAGCGACATTTGCAAGAAATACATTAAAAGACATTTGTCAGTGAAAAAAGAGTTCCAGCTGCCCGGAAAAACCTCAGTAAGTTCGAAAAGGGCAGAAGCAGGGAGGAAAAAGTTACTTCGCCTTTTCCCTAAAATGAAGCCAACAGCCAACTGGCCCCCAGCAATGAAACCTCCTTGTGTAGGCCTCTTTCCTTTAAGCTAAAGACAAGTAATGGAAGAAGCAAGAAATTAATGTTTAGATGTTTTTCTCTCAAATCAATGCTTTTCATCTCCAGATTTCATCCACTTCATTTTTCTCTTGTTTCTTTTTCCAAACTGAATGACAAGAAGGAAGGGCACACCCAGCCTTCCTGGGACCCAACCACCTCCACCTGGTGTTAGACTAGATTCCGAATTCCTTTGCTTTTTCATTCCACGTTACTTTTTCCATAGGTAGCGGTTTCTAGTAAATTCATAAAACAGTCATTTGCAGATGGTCTGGCACTTTTCTCTTGGTTATAAAATACGCTACTAACAAAGTTAACGTCATCTACTTGATATTTTCATTGGGTATATATATTTTAGCTCTGAGTCATAAGAAAATAATATAGTAGACAAAAGATACATTCCCTGAGGCAAATGACAAGGAAGATTTTAAAAGCAGATTTCTCTGCACTGGACCAGCTTACTACAGATATGACCAACTCCCTTTTGTAGACAACTTGAAGCCAGTGTCTGTGAACATACTATATGATCCCAGAATTTCAAATTTGGAAGAAATGTTAGAATTCCTTTCCACTATTTAATTTTCCAGAAGAGGAGACTAAGTTTTGAATGTGGAGTGATTTACCTGCAGCCTCCTAGCATGGTAATGTCAGAAGTAGAACAAGAAATCATATTTCTTCACTTTTTAGAAAGTTGTTTTTGAAAAAAAAAGGTTCAGTAACAATATATTGTTAATGCCGTGTATAGAGTAAGCCCTCAGTAAACATCTGCTTTGGTCAGTATTGTTTGTACTGTGAATTCATCCCACAGCCTTCACACTAAGCTATATCTCCAGCCCCTTTTTATTTTTTTTGAGACAGGGTCTAATTAGTTTGCTAAATTGCTCCGGCTGGGTTTGAATTTGTGATTTTCCTGCCTCAGCCTTCAGAGTACTGGTATAAAAGGCATGTACTTCTGCACCAGGGCCAATATCTGTTTATTAAGTACATTATTCATGGTAATTATCTTTCAAAATTGTTGGTATTAAAATAAAAAGAAGAGCTGTCTCTCATGCAGAAGAATTCCAAGTATTTTGTATAGATACCCCACCGGCCACAGAGGTGAAGTCCTTACCTGAAGTATGGACTTCTTAGAGTCACTTCCTTCCCAGAGTAGAGTATGGAAAGAAGTTGGGCGGAGGGTTGGGAGTTGTAATTCTATGGTGGAGAAGCCTGATCAAGGTAATAACGTCAAGAGTGGTAAGTCACAGGGGTGGCATGTACACTTGATATGGTGTGATAAGAATGGCTCTTCATTCTGTGTCTTCCAAAACCCTGTTACTTAATCCAACTATAAGAAAAACATCAGGTAAGTCTCAGTTTAAAGGGTATTCTACAACCTACCACACCTGTACCTCTCCATGCGACTACATCAGGAAAGTCTGAGAAACAGCTCACCACCAAGAGAAGCTTAAGAGACAACTAAGAGTAATGTTAAGTTTCCATCTGGGATGGGATCCCAGGAGAAAAGGACTCGGGACAAGCCTTATGATTGGAATACAGTAGGACTTTAATATCATGTGTAGCTATTGGTTCACTCATTGTGGCAAATATGCCCTACTGATGCAGGATGTTGTTAATAGAGCAAACTCAGTATGGGAATTCTTCACACTATCTTAACAATTTTTCTGTAAGTCTCAAACTGTTCTAAGAAATAAAGGTTATTTAAACAAAACGCTGGCAAAGAGTTCGAAAGAAAAACCAGATCTTTGTGTCATCAACCATCAACTTACGAAACTGCCACAACAGGTATTATTCATCCATCTAACCCACCCTAATACATGCCTCTCAGAAAGTTTTCTTACAATAAAGGGAGAGGGTTTACCATGCCATAACTTCTCTAGAGTCCCCTTCCTACACGAATATTTGGATGATTTGTTACACAGGTCTTTGTTACACAGAACTACAGAGTAAGAAAACTAAGATGTGTGATGCGGAAAGACAGGAATTGTTTTTCAGTCCATTTTACTAAGTTTCCCAAATTCAAAGAAGAGTGCCTGGCACAGAGTAGATGCTCAATAAAAATATTTATAAAATAAATGAAAGCCTTGGGTAACAGAGTACTCTCCTTAGAGACATCTGTTTATAAAATGAGATTTTAAATGCTACAACTTATTTTCAAAATAAATGCACCCAACTTATATTTTCAAATAAATGTGAGCCCTCTCCCAAAGTAATACCCCTGGCAAACTCACATTCAATTCAGTTCTGATGCTGTTATTCCAAAAATTCTTCTCTTGGAAATTTCTAGCACTTACAGAGTCAAGACCAAACATGCAAAATGAGACCTTCATGATCTAGACCTCGAACTGTTTCCTCTAAACCACTCCCCTCGGGATGGGTGTCCTTTCCCTTCCTCTCCGCTATCCAAGAAATCATAATTCTTCTATAAAATCCTACTTGAAAGGCTACATTCTCTGAAAAACTTTTCCTTACCATCGCATCACCACCAACCCTGGAGAGAATTAATCATTTTTGATCTTACAATAGTTCCCCCCATCCAAGACTTGTAGTAGTTACCTGAAATTAAGATAGTACTGAATCCTATAAATACTATGTTTTTTCCTATTTATGCGTACTTACGATAAAGTTTATACATTGTAGCTGTGCATGGTGGCACACGCCTGTAATCTCAGCACTCAGGAGGCTGAGGCAGGAGAATCCCCATGAGTTTGAAGCCAGTGTGGGCTACACAGTGAGTTTAAGGCCAGCCTGAACTATGTAGCAAGACACTGTCTCAAAAAAAAAAAAATTGTGCACAGTAAGAGCTTAATAACAATGACTAATAAACTAGAAAACATAAGAGTCTGTAACAAAAGTTATTTAAAACATTTGAACGGCTGGTTTCTGGAATTTTTATGTAATATCTTCAGTGTGAAGTTGACTACAGTTAACTGAAATCTTGGAAAATTAAACCCGTGGTAAGGGGGCCTGCTGCACGACTATTCCCGACTCTTGTCTTGTCATGACGAGTGTGGTAAACTTGACTGTCAACTTGAGGGGCTTGAGATACCTGGTGTTATTATCAGTAAAGTACACTTCTGGATGTGTCTAGGGATATGACCTTGGTGATGAATCTGGTCCCTCACCCCTCCTCTTTGGCTCTTCCCCTGCTCTCTGTTTCCTGGTTGCCATAAGTGGAGCAGCTTTCCCCTGCCATGTCCTTCTGCCATGATGCTTCTGCTTTGGAGCCAGCCAGCTACGGACTGAAACCTCTGAAATGGCCAAAATAAACCTCTCCTCCTTTAAGTTATGTAGGTCAGGGATTTGTGCCACGGATGGAAAAGTTGACTAGTATAAAAAATTGCGAGCGGGGCTGTTGTGTGCCTATACCTGACTGTGACATTCGGAAGGCTTTGGAACTGGCTTGCAGGAGGAGTTTGGGAAGATTTGGAGATGCAGGCTAGTGAAGCCTTGAATGCCATGAAGCAGAATTTTATGGGTGATTCTCATAGGAGCTCAGAAGACCAGAATGTTAATAGGAAGGTGGACAGTAAAGATAGTGCTCATGAAGTTTCAGAAGGGAATGAAGACTCTACCGGGAATTGGACTAGAGACCATTTATGTTATATTCTGACAAAAATCTTGTCTATGTTTTGTCCATGCCCTAAGACTTTCTGGGGGCTGAATTTAAAGATGATGGACTAATTAATCTGGCAAAGCGAATTTCAAGGTAGCACTGCATTCAGGCTGTGGTGTGGGTGTTGCTGGCTGCTTGTAGCCAAACTTACAGTGAATATGAAGAGCAAATGCAGAGCAGAAAGATTTGAAAACTTTGCAGTTTGGCCAAAAAGAAGCATGTATAAAGTTGGGGCCAATGAAGGTATAGTTGCTGAAGTGATTAGTGCCACTAAAAAGAACAACTTCTTTGCACTGGGACAATAGAAAAGATGCCTTGAAAGCATCTCAGATATTGGCCAGTGTGCCATTAATCTTAACTGTCAGCTTGACTAGGTTAAGAGACCTATGGAGCAGTGATTGTATCGTGGGGCATTATACTCATCAGTGGTTTCAGTGAATTAATCCACTGATGTTCATAGCTGAAAGTGCTGTTAGGAGGTGGAGGCAAAGTCGGAGGAAATGGGCCACCGAAGACATGACTTTAGAAGGTATATCTCTCACTGGCACTCTTTCCATGTGCTCTGCTTCCCAGGCACCCCAAAGTGAGCAGCTTTGCTCTATCATTCCCTTTTCCTATGATGTTTCTGCCTTAGTGCCAGCCCATCATGGACTAAAATCTCTAAAACCATAAGCAAAAACAAACCCTTCCCCCTTAAGATGTGTATGTTGGGTATTTGGTCTCAGTGATAAAAAGCTGACTAGCTATAGCCAGACCTCACCCATGGTAGGCTCAGGGATGTCAAAATATAAACTCCTTTGAAAGATTTAAGAAGAGAGACTAAAGGCCACATAGGAAGTGTTTTCACATATCTAGCCATCCAGGCACTCAGAGACCACTACAGCCATGGTCCAAAGGGGCCTGGCTACTGCTTACACTGTCAGTAGACTTTATCACCATCTACGTTTTAGATGGTTTTGTCACCATCTGGTCTTACAGGCATACAGAATGCAAGAATTACAGGGTTATGGGGACTTCCACCAAGATTTCAAAGGAAAGTATAGGAAGTCAGGTAATGTGTGACAAGGTCTGAATCCTGTCAGGACACCCTGAGAGGGAGGATTATGAAGCTGTGTGAGTGAGCCCAAAGCTGTGGTGGAGATACCAGGAAATTGGAAATGCCTGGAACATCTGCTGAAGAAAGCTGCAGGCAACAAGCAGACCCATCCTAAGAGAGAGGCCATATAAGCTACAACCATCAAGGCCATAGGGAAGTGGCTGCCCAAGCCCTTTGGAGCTTGCATCATGCCACTGTGTGCCCCAGAGGAAATAAAGTGTTACTATTACTATGAAAGTACTTTCACCCTATAAAGACTTTGGGGATCTCAGGAATATACTTTGAAAACCACAGATCCAAGCAACAGGCCCACAGAAGAAATAATAGGGAAGAAAAAAAAATCACTATCCTGGATAGGGAGCCTCAGTAAGACTTGGTGACAAAATGAGTTAGTGACAGGATCAGGTGGGGGGCTTAGGAACAGAGAGACAGGTAAATAGCTCTAAACAGAGGAAAAACTCTCGAAGTCAGTCCAACATTTTTACTTTGGGAAACCATGTGATGTTCCCCTAGTTTGGCCAACATTTATGTATGTAATTAATAAAATTTGTATATGGTCACATAATAGTCCAAACTGTTGCTTTGTTTTTCTTATTGAGATCCTTAAGTATCTTCCTCCTGGTGGCAAAGTACCAAGTACTGCAAGGATGTGGCGTAACTGTTGATGAGTGCGGGAGTCAGTGTTGACGAACCCGAGTCTGATAAATAATCTCCTGAGCCCTCCAATGAAAAGCATAAAAGTACATACTTCTCCTCTTGGACATGAGTCACATTTTAAATATGCATTTAAATTATTTTCATTTCTCCCTTGCCTGTCCAAGAACAATAGTGCTAAATCTACTTTAAGAAACACCCATCACTTAACTGTGCTTTTCCCTAAATAGGGTGTGTTCCTTCAATTAGTTTTAATTTAAAGACAGATTAACAGTGTTTCTGCATAGAACAGCACGGAAAAAGCTGACTTTATTTCCTAAACTACTGAAGCGTCCCTGATGATTCTGACTGAATCTGTATTTATTTTTATAATACAGCTTCATCCTAATGTCTTTGTAAAACTTGCATTTCTGTTCCTCTTCTATTCATAACCTCCTGATTTTAGCCCATTGCTCTTATGTTCAGTTTGCCATTTTATTTCAGTCAGCCAATGCATTTCTTTTATTTTTCTTTTTGCCCCATATCTGCAATGTTCCAAGAAGCCTAGGTACGCTCTGAGAATCTCACATAAATTCTCAGGATGAGGCCTAGTAATTCGTATGAGGCCTAGTATTCATTTTTAAAGATTAGACATGCTTTTCTCAGACCATGAAGAGCTGTGAGAGCACTTAGCTCACGTTCAAATGTGTCCCGTTCTCCAGCTGTCCCTGCATGGATCCTACCCTGTCAGACAGGCCTCGTCTCTCTGATCAGCTCACACAGCATCATGCTTCAGTATCTTTTCTCATACCATTGTCTTCCTCATCGGCTTTGTTTTCCCCTCCCCCCTCTCCTTCTCTTTCAAGAGACAGTTCAAATGTCTCTTCCTTCCCACTGGAATCCTTCAGTCCCTCTGGCCTGCTTTGGTCAGTCACTTCCGATCGCTCTTCTGGTAGTTTCACCATCTTTACCTTACAACACTGCAGGCTGTGAGCCACCTCCTGCTGTAATCGTATGCACATCATCAGCTTTTTCTAACTGTTGCTTGAATGAATGGACATCCAACATGGATAGCAAAAGAGAAAAGTTCAAATGACCTGATTCAGCACATGTGCAGAAGTTTTATAAATCCCTAGTCTACATTTGATTTTTTCCTGTTAATGAGAAAGTATTTCTTTGTAGCACTTAGCACCAAGCACGTTATAACATTTCAAGAATGGTTGTTTTCAATTCATCTTCTCAGAGTGGTTAATAAGGAAGCTTTCAACTGAGAGTAGCAGGAAATAATGCGATGAGATCCAGAGCAACGAACGGCTAAGCGTGGACCTCCAAATCTGCGCTGCTTTGGCATATCTCTAGCTGTCTAGGCACAAGGCCTTTCTCTGTGAAGCCCTTACTGCTGCAGAAATACAGCTGTCTGAACTCACACTGAACCTCTGCTTCAACTGCTTCCCAGGTCCTGGCTGTCTTTCCGTGTTCCTTCATGTCTCCTTTCAAGATAGAGTTCGTGTGGTCATTCCCTCCAGCCTGCCTTGACCAGAGTCAGAAATGTTAGTACCAGAAATTCCACTGCTGCCACATTTAATTAGTAAGAGACTGAGGCCAGCTGGACTAGGTGCCTTGTCTAGAATCACACCAGAATCTGAACCTCTTGATTTGCTCTCCTGCTCTCTTTATACCTCACCCACCTCAGACTTCACTGTTTTCTCTCTCTCCCCACTGTCAGGTTAAAGTTGCTCCATATTGGGTAGATTTATCATTCCCTCCATCTAGCTCAGACATTCCCAACCTGCAGGCCTGCACAGCTAGTAACACAGCCCCATGGGATCTTAAACCTTTAATGTGACACTTAGCAATATTTTTCGTAATTCGATGGCACTGTTCTCCAGCATAGTTTGCATAGGTGACAAGAGAATGCTGTGTAGGGAAGGACACGGTGCAGGGCTCACTCTGCCTTCTGTGCTGCCACACACAATCGGCCCAATCAAAACCCCACATATATCAGATGTCACGTGCGCGGTCCAGTGACAGTAACAGCACTTCAACTTACCTACATCTGTATGTGCCTGTGAAGACGGGCATTTATTGTCACTAAGTAGGCAGTAGGTTTTCTTATTTAACAGTTAAATATGGGCTTGTGTTATTTTGTAAATTAATTTAGCAAATTAAAGTATTTAAAAAACAAAGAAGTTTTGTTACTTATTAGCTGTATTATATATTTTATGTGCAGCCCAAGACAGCTCTTCTCCAACCAGTGTGACACGGGCAGGGTGGGACACCCATGCTCTAGCTGGTAAAACCTCAGCATAGGACTGCTGGGGTCTGCAATGCATTGAGAGACACATGGCATTTGGAATTAAGCCCAGATTCAAGGACAGTCTCAACCTTACATGTGTGTGAACTTACATAAGGTATATAAACTTCTGAGTCTCACTTTCTTCATCTGTAAAATAGGACTTAACAAGAGTGAGGTCCAGTAAAGTGCCAAGGGTTTGGACAAACCACCAGAAGGTCAACACTTGTCACAATCTACTATGCAGATAGGGGCAAATCCCACATGAGCTCTTACACTTGGTGGCCTAGAGAGGGTGGACCATGTTCTTGCAATTTTCCATTCTAAACAGTTCCTTGACTCTGGGATTCAGGATAATGTCCACTAAAATAAAATACCAGTTTGTTTTCAAGAAGGGAAATGTTTATGCTTCCTCTGCGTAGACTTATAAGGGAAAACAACAGATAGTTTTCCAAAGATAATGACCCAAAACAAAAATAAAAAACTGCAGTTCTCTGCCAAACTGACCTCAAAACATTCAGGACCTTGAGTAGTTCAAAACCCTAAAGCCTGACCTGATGGTCAAGGGCATCAACCTCACAACGCCACTGTTTTGTTCTTCTTACCCTGACCAAGGGCCACATTTCCTACATGACCAGATATGATATCCTGTAACCTTTAACTCTTTGTCTTGGTGTGTAGATGTCAAGTTTTTATCATCTGAAAGTAGAATAAGCACAAAAGCCTCTCACTGAAACCTGGGCCAGAGTATGTCATATGTTTGCTTTTTAAAAAGGCGCTTCCTTTTAGTTAAAAACAGAAAACGAAGACCTACAAATGCTACATGGTTTATATATTCATATTCACACAGCAAAATGGGTGAAAAATACTAAAGCCCTAGAGGTAGAGCACTTGCCTAGCAAGCACAAGGCCCCAAGTTTGATCTCCACCACTGCCCACCCCCAAAAAAGATTATCCCTCTTTAAATACTCTCATAACTCTGGATGGAACTAATGGACATAAAGTCACTTTAGCATTTTATCAAATTAACTTCTTTTTAAAAGGATTCATTTTAGTTTCTAATAAAACAATCTTGGTTGTTGTTATTTTTATCCCCAACTAGTCTCCACTTCCCCCAAAAAAGTTACCAAAAGCAATTTAGTAGACAATTTGATCTCAAGATTACAAAATTAGCAACAAACTTCAACTTCTCAAAAGTCTAATGGTAAGAATATTTAATTTCCCCTTTCCTTTTGATTTATAAACACAGCTATGTACAAACTCACCTTCTCCAGACAATAGACACTTCACTAATGATTAAGTAAATTAGATAAATCCAAAACTCATTGAGCAGCCAAATCAAAGTTCCTCATTGATTTAAGATAGCTGTGGACTGCTCCTCAGCCAGCCATCTTGGGGTCTTCAGAGGCCTACACCATTAATGTCCTCCCTGGTCCCTGGGACAGGCAGGTGCAGACAGCCCCACTTGCAATAGTGGTTGTTGGTAGCTCACCTTTACCCCTTCGCTGAAGAAGTGTCTTCAGCTCACAGGAGTCACCTCATCGACTGCCCAGGAGGCCCTGTGCCTCCTGCATGACCACTGGTGCCCCTGAAAAGCACAGGCCCCTCATTCCACGTGAGACTCCCCTACCGTGCCATTGATGCTGCCAAGCTACCCTTGAACTTTACCTAAAACCACGTCTCTCCACTTATTTTCTTGCCATTTCCTTACTTTCTTCTAAGGTGTCTCTTTCAACAAATCATATGCACAAGACAAGTAAATCTTGCTTTTCAGCTCTAAAATAGTGTGTTTAGTTATTCTAATGAATGTATACATAATTGCTTTCATGTAATTTATAGTCGATTGAAACTGTCGTTTAAAAAATAATCAAAGGTGACAAATTAATATTAAAGAAAAACCTAACTACCTAATCACACCCAATTCACGCCTGAGGAAACCTAAAATGCTGCTCAGATTAACAGCAACAGCCAACGCTCCAAGACAGAGAAATCAGGATAAAATGCAATGTTTATGCCTGATGTACATGGTAAATGTCTAACAAACATTTAACAGCTAAAGAATTTTTTTGCGGAAATTCATTTGATTGGCAATAATACCCAATTCAAGAATGAAAATGACTGGTAACTGAATATTTGAAAATACTTGAGAGTTTTACATGATTTTTTTAAATCCTGGAAGACCTGCTGAGTGTGCAGTGGTAACTATTCAGATTTTGGGGACAGAATGAAAAGAGCTTGGGCCGCACTCCAGTTTTTGACTAGCCATTGCAAATTCCAGCACAGTTCCATTTCCATTTTCCTGTCCAGGAGATTAGGGGAGACAGTCAGCCCTTGCTAGATATCAAAAGAACACTTCATTTTTCTAAATGCCCCTAGAAGGCAGGGTTAACAGCTATATGAAGTACTAATGACAACAACACACAAAAATCTATTAATGTTGTAATTGGGCTTTTTGAAATCTGGTTGATAGATAAACAGATTAACCAAATAATACAAGAAATAAAGGGGGAGGATGGCATGTTGGTCAATTATTCAAATAGAATCTATTTTTCATACAATTAGTTGGAATTTCCTTTTCTTCAAAAGAATCTATTTTATAGCATGAACTTAATCCAGAGTAGTTACATATAAATAGAATTTTAGTTTTAAAAAAATGATATACTTTCTGGCAGTGGATTCAGTCATCACAGTAAAAATCAAAGGAAAATATACATATTACATTACTTCCCATGAATATAAGCAAATGTTAGGAATGTAGTTTAATCATCTCTGCAATGTAAAAAGAGGTTAATCTTATTTTAAGTCATCTATGAGCATTAACCATAGAACAAACCATATTTTAAAATAAATATCCATGACTGGAACATCTGAAGACCATGTCCACACTTAAAGGAATCAGCCCAGGAAAGAATATCCTTTTTCCAAAAAGCTTGCCATTGCTTTCTTTTTATTTAAACAGTATAAGTGAACTTCTTTTAGAACTACCTTGAAACACCACAACAAACTCCTTTGAAATTTTTCAGGGGAGAAAAATGTTTGCCCTTTGAGGTTGGATTCAATTTTCAAAAACAGCCAACACCTATTTTCAGAAAAGGCTGAGGAAAATTGAATTAAAGGGTTGGATAGTTAAGGCAATTACACAGGTGTGGTCATTTGCAAAAATACTCGTGCACAGGGACACTCAGAGGTGGTCACTGTATCCTGGCCTTCCACATCCTGGCCCAGTCATCTATCTCTGGAATTTCCTTGGAGTTGCTTACAGCTGGACACTAAAATCTGTTGAGCTTTTCTTAGAGCCCTGAAGTGAAGACCTCAGAATATAAACTGTGTCATATAACATGACAATGATATTCACAGGAGTGGTTGCTCTTAGTGACGCTAGCTTGAAACTTGAGTCCTAGTAGCCCATGTGTTTACCACAAAAGCTTATGTGACAGTGACGTGGGGTAAGAGCCGGGACCTGGCCCTGGACCTGATTGCATGGCTTCAAACTCTTTGCCAATACTTTTTACTATGCCCAGTTACCTAATCTCTCTGGACGTCCATTCCATTATCTGCTAAATGGCAATAATGATTGCACCTACCTCTTGTTGCATAGATAGTTGACTTCATGTATTCCAAATGCCTTCTACACAGTCAACACTAAATAAGTCCATATTAACTCAAGATATTTTGTGACCACTGTAACAGGCAAAGGAGAAGCTAGCTTCAGAAACAAACAGCAACAAAAACCAGCTTTTATTGATTCAAACAATCTACTGATGTAGTCCAAGTTGCAGGTACTTAAGTGAATTGAAAGCTGTATAGTAATTGACAGGGCTCTGAATATTTAGTATACAGATGGCTATTGAGCGACACTTTCAGGTGCTGTAATTGTAGATCCTGATAGAATGCGAGGAACCTCCAAAGAGATGGAAATTTGCAATCATCAAAAACTTGAGTCATTTGTAGAAAAATGGATGCACCTTGAAAGACCATAGAATTACACAGCATTATTTATAACTTGGGTTTCTTATATGAGAAACCCAAGTTATAAATAAAGAGCAAAACAAAAGATAAATGATAGGAAGTAGAGAGATATATCTTTCTCAAATGGGTAGGGGATCAAGAGATAGAGGAAGGGGGAGGGAGGAGCAAGAAAGGAGAGGAAAAGAGGAATTAAAATGTGTTATGTAATTGTACCAACTCCACACAAGGAACATGAACATTATGTACAGCAAACAGGCACTAATAAAAATAATTTTTAAAAAAGATGACTCAAATTGTGTTGAACATAAGATGCTACAAATTGATAGAAAGCATCCTGGCTTCAGAGATAATTCTTTAAAATGTATGCTTTAGAATCAATAGACTATGATAACAAAATTTAAAAGAAGACACATAATGGGTGGAGTCTTCTACTTTTCAACCTGAAAAGGGAAACTATCCCAAGGATCTATTAGCCGACTGAGAATTTAGCCTAGCAAGAAGGGCCCCAAGGGAAGACTGTATCTTGTATACGAAGTGAAGAATATGTGAGAAAATGTGGAAATTTTGAGTGAACATAAATGTTTCCTACTGCAAGTGTTAAATAATTATCCAAGTGAATTCTGAAAAACCAGAATATTTTTTTCCATCTGGGGAAAGTGTACCACCAGGCGAGAGGGAAGAGCTCCAGACTTCCTTTGCCGGATTGTTCTTTGGGTTTCTGGTAGCTCTAGGTTTGGACGGTAACATGGTTCTGTAGCCTGGACCAGCTGGAGCCAACACATCTTGCAAATAGCATTAGTGAATGCAAATAGGTTGACTGGGTCCCGTGGTAGTTACTTTCCTAGAGTCAGTGCTTTGCAAGAGAGCAGGTTTAATACAGGACAATTAAATGTTGCAACATTCACACTCGCAAGCCAAATGCAGGAAGAGTGCAGAACACTTGTGTATGCACTGGAGACCCAAAAGATCCACTCAAGGGCTGGGAGCCCACAGCAGTGTCCTACGTACATCTGTTTCTGCACCAAAAGGCTAAATAAATTTATACTAGAACCAGGATATGATGCTCACAGTGGAGATGAAGACCAGAGATGCCCAAAGCAAACACCAGCCCTCCCTGATGACAGCAAGGCCCAGGGCTCCTTCTGTGATGAGAACAGCCAAGTTCCCTTCGGGAGAACCAGCCGCAGCAAAGCTTCTCCTGGGAAACAGCCAGCAGCCATCTTCTGCTCCTGTTCTCCTTTATGTTGTGTTGGCAACAATCCTCAGGTGGATCCTCTACGCCCAGAACCAACTCAGTCCAGCTGGGCGTTCCTGCGCAGTTGACCGTATCAGTCCAGCCCAGGTCCAAAGGCTCAGATTCCATTTATAACTATTTGTTTTTATATTCCAACTAACAAATATTAGTCAAAGAATCTAGCCCAGGAGTGGAAATACACATGTCTAGGTGCAGAGTGTTTTGACACAAAGGTTAAGAGACTCAAATTTAGCATCCACCTGGAACTCCATCCTGTGTATACAAGGGCAAGGAGGGGAATAAGAAGTGGAAGGAGAGTAGGAAAGGGGAGATAGGAGAGGGGAAGGAGAAAATAAGGGAGGCTTACATTCAGAAACACAACCCAAGTTTCTTAGTATCTTGGAATGCCCTAAAAAGAAGTTAACACGTAAGTGTAGAGAAGCTTGCTTTCTGATAATCTGTGGCAATCCATCAACATCAATTTGAGAAAAATTGAAATGTGGGTTCTCAGTTTCTTTGAGTCTCTCATGCACTACCACCGCCACCCCGGTCTATGACTAATTTGTAAATTCATGATACATTTGTATGTAAACGTGTGACTCTCACCTCTATCTCCTCAGCTAGGTTTGGGGGCCTTTTCACATAAAGTTTAATTTTTTGATCATGCCCCTAAGTAAATCTACTTTTGTATTTTTTTGCAGGTAAAACATATCACTCGAGACTAATTTTTAGTGTAAAAACTGGAAGATGACTGAGTATAATTTATCATCATTTCTTAAATCAGGATGGAGTCTCTATCTTATTTTTATCTATTAAAAAATTCCTGTAGAAAAAAATAATAGTTGAGTTGTCTCGGGATTTTCATAGTTATTTTTCAACATTGTTTATACTGTATTACAATAATTCTAAATTGTTTAGTGTCTTCCATTTATAATTTGGATCAAATACAAATCGACTTAGATCACTGAACATCTGGGACATGCAAATCCTGTATTTATACATGGATTTTTAGAAAATAATAATGGTATTTATTGAGGCAGGGATCTGCCATGAAACCGTATTAGAACACCATTAACCTAACCTTAAATTTCCTTCTTTCGTCTTATATATTTTTAAAAGGCAGTTGTCCAAGCTATAAAAATGACTATGTTCTGTTATCACACACTCCTTTACAACTACGTCATTATGCCATTGTTAACATTTTTGTATTGTATTTTTCTCTTGCGCAAACTGAGAGTCAAATTGTGTCAGTTCCGATGTGTTATCTTTGAAGCCTGATGACCTCTTGGAAATGAATTTGAATTCTCCTGCCCCTGCCCCACAGCACACTCTCTCTTCCAGGTATTTTTTTTCCTGAAAGCTGGAGCTCCAGAGTTCATGCCATTATGACTGAGCATCTAAAAGACGGTGACAATAAAGCATATGACATCATGAAAACTATGTTATTTTGACTTTTAAATTTTCCTTAAATATAAATCCTGACTAAGGCTGCCAGGAAATTTTGCAAAGGTCAGGGTGGTTTTTATTCACTTTAAGTGGGTGAAACCAGAATTCCTTGGCCTTACAAATTCTTGTGGTCTCCACCAACAGCCCCTCCTTTCTAACATCAAGTTCATCTTCCGTGTTTACTCAAATGTGTTTGGCCCACTAATGCTTCCCTTAATGAGAATGCAGTTCCCTGCCAGAAGTCCCATTTGGATAATTTACTTTTTCTTTGTTGATCATATCAAGCAAATGATTACAAATAATAATACTGTAATAACATAGTTCTTTCCAGGAAATGTCATCTTGCTGATGGCATCTAAGACTGGATATTATTAAAATCTGGCTCTTTTTTTTTTTTTCCATCCTGGCTGCCCTGCAATTTAATACCTCTTGAGGAGGGACAATATGGAGAGATATTCTGGCTTACGATCAGCATTTTGGGCTGGTGGTCAGAGAAAAGCTCTGATAGAACCCTTTCCAAGGGTTTGCTGTGCACACTCAGATTCCTCGTTCTATGTTGATTCAAGCTGTTTTCTAAAATACCTCTGTAAAAATGGGCCATTAAGGAATTAAATAGAAAAGCATTTCATTTGTCTTTTTTTGAACATGTATAATCCAAATCATATGATTATCCTTCAGTTTATGTGATAATTGATTAACGCGAAATTTAACACAAAACCTTTTTTTTTTTTTAAGAAAAGCTCCATTCTGAAATAAAAGCACTTGTTTCCATCATGTATTTCATTTGCGTTCACTCCACTGGTCCTGATGTCCAGCCGTCATACAGGAAGAGACTAAAGGAGATGGTGCCAGCTTTGACGAGCCACACAAAATCTTTATAAATTAATGTTTGTCTGCAAGGAACTTGGTAAAACATACTAAGTAAATCACTTCTTAAAAATGTGGTAAGGAGTACTTCTTTGGCAGTAGATAGATAACAGAAAAAAAGTAGAGAGATCTAGGGGGAAAATGCTTAATCTTAATGTCAGAGTATATTTGGCTACAATTACAAAATACCCCATCAAAAATAACAAAAACTGCAGGGCTCTCTTAGTTATCCAGAGCCTATTAAAAGTATGCTGATGGAGTTGATAGCACAGCTCAGCAACTCAGAGCTCTGAGCCAATAACATCCATCAAATTCTTCAGTCGCTCGTTCTTCATTCAACACGCTGAAACATCCCTGGGACCTTCTCTGTGCCAAGCAAGTGTTAGGACAGGGATGCAAGGCCTCGTGATTGATGCAAATGAAAGGGGAGGCAGGGGCTTGGTTGTTGAGAAGCTGGGGGGGAGGGGGAGATGAGGCAAAGTCTCCTATCAATGAAACTAAAGTAAAACAATGTGACACAACAGTGAGACATTTATTTGATCGTCACCGACTATACTCATTTGGATAGGGACCCTGGCAAACACGAAGCAGGAAAGGAACTTTCTGGAAGGTTATTGGGTAGCAGACAAAAGGCTGGAAGTTTGGAAAACAATGAAACCAAAGTAATACACAATCAGTGTCCCGTAAAAAGAACTCCTTGGCTACACCAGGCATTGGGTACAAGATCCTGGCAGTACCAGATGAGTGCTAAATGGCCCTTGTTTTGCTGCGAGTCTGGCTTCAGGCCTAGAAGAGTTCACATCTACTGTGAACTTACTCCTCTTAGCTCGGGTTCTAAGCAAGTCACTTTTATCCCACGTAATCCTCATGCCAGTCCTCTGAAGAAAGCGATGGTCCCGTTTTACGGGTTCGGATACTGAAGCTCACAGAGACTGAGCACCTTGCGGAAGGTTATGGAGCTGTCCAGGGAAAGCTGGCACTCAGGCGCAGGAAGCCACGCTGCCCTACAGCCTCTGCCTCTCAAAGTCTAGGTAGGCGACTTGGAATTCCTGAACAGATGGTCTGCACCCTAACTTCCAGGTGCCAGGAAGAACACACAGGTGACCCTTGTAGCTTCCAAAATGAACATATGGCTGACTCTCCAACACAAGGAGGGAGTCCAAATGGTGGCAAAGAAAAATTTACAAACATCACTCTAAACACTCCAGGGACAGACAGGGAAGAAGTAAAACAAGTGAAAGACCCAAATTTGAGAAGAAACATCTATTCTCAGGATCAATTTTCCCATGTCAAATATGTTACGAATTTTTTTCACTCTAGGAATAACTCGATACTCTGTTCTAGTGTGTGGGAAGACAAAATCCAGTATTACATGTTTGCTTCTCATTCTCTTTAAATCGTACCAAGACAATGTTGACAAAATAAGGCTGTCTGGCTTCAGCCCTCAAATATTTAAATGATTTTCAAGAAATAACATACTCAAGCTTTATTTCAAAAAGAGATTTATTAAACATAAAAAGCAAAACAACCTTATGTTTTTATTCTTCCCTCTAATTTTAGCTATTGAGAAGTAAAGAATGACCACTTTTTAAGGAGGCAAGTTTCAGCCAACCACGTTGAGGTCGCCTTTTGTTTCTAAGGGATACAGAGATACAATCATGCCCAGCGTTTCCCCTCAGCACTCCGCCCTCAATCTATGAGCTATTTCAGTTTATACTGCAATAGTGACAACTAGTCAGCAGGCAGAGACTACTTGATGATTAAAACTGACGTTGACCAACCCTAAGGAATAATGACTGGACTTTTTGATTTTCTTTCCAAACATAGAGGAAGAACGTGTCCTGTTCCGGAATTACTTACTGGGCTCATGTATATAATATAAACAATGTTGGTACATTTTGACAGCAGGGATGTGAATGCAAATGGGGGGAAAGGGGAAATTTAAAACTCTCTAGAAATAGACATCTCTTCTATTTTCCATGGACTTCAAGTTACAAGAACAAAATTTTGAGAGAAATCCTAATATGTGCTTAAGTAAGTGTCTATAAATATATACAGTCTATAAAATGCAGCATTTTTCTTACAGATGATGTTCTTATTTAACAACATCCAGAATTTGAATTAAAAGGGACACATACCATGGAAGTGGCCCAGCCAAGTTAGGAACAGAATGAAAAAGCCAGAGTTACATCTCAGAAAAATTCTGCTTTAGTAGTTCCGTTTTCATAGTTTAACATAATCTAGTCTCAAATTTCCAAAATATCATTGCTCTCCATTTAATAAACAAATGATAAAGAACATGCAAATTATGAAATCAGTTGCTTAGTAGTCTTCATATGAGTATTTTTTTAAAAGTCTCACAATTATCCCCAAAGATATTCTTATTTAAAGCTTGAAGCTAATGACTTTTGGGGCAATTCCTTTCTTTTTTTTTTTAAGGGACGATAAAGAACCCATATTAATAACAAGACTTGTGACAAATTCTAAACGTGAAGAATTTAAATATGCCTTTAAATATTTTCACTAGTTTTAGTTCTCAACATGAGACCCTGGCTTTCAAAACTTCATTTCTTTTATAATTCTACAAATCTGAATCTTACAGAATTTGCTTCTTGACAGTTTTCCAATAGTCAAAATGGGCAACTGGCATTATTGGTATTCTCATGATACAGGCAATTTGGGCAAAAGAATCTCATTCATCTCTGGCTGTTCCTAATACTTGTTTTTCATTTCTAAAGATAAATATTCTTCAAGGAAGTTTTTGATAACTGGGAGGAACATGCTGTTATTTCTATTTAAACTTACTTTCATTAGGAAAACTCCATACTGACTTAAACCCACCTCTTAGGCTATTCTGGCAGAAATGTAGTATGGAAACTCAGTCAATAATATAATCAGAAAAGCTTTGATTTTTCTTGCTAATTATAATCATCCATAAACTTAATCTTCTTGTAGTTTAACGGGGAGGAACTTCTGAAGAAGTGTGTTTCGTGTAAAATGTGAGTGCATAAAACATGGACTAATTAAACATACTCTCCTTGGGGCTGGGGATTTGGCTCAGTGGTTAGAGCGCTTGCCTAGCAATCCCCAGCACAAAAAAAAAAAAAACCTCTCCTTCATCTAACAATGATTCAGTTGAGTTTTTGAGATTGCCTTTAAATCTTTTATTTTGAAAACTTATTTCAAATTATGTGTAAAGATGACACATTTTACCTTCCCTTTTGAAAAATGCTGGATTTAATAATTTTTGCTTTCTCTCCTTGTTTTTTGTATTTTATGCTCCTCTAGAAACCCATAAATACTTAGTTTAAGAGATACTGACTAGTAGTAATATTATGTCTGCAGACATGTTATTTCATGTTTTGATTCTTATTTTCTTAACAAAATGAAGAGATTGGAAAAGATAATCTCTAAGATAACTTTCTGTTAAAACTAAAGTGAATGCTCAATGAAAATTCAATTTAAGAAAAACCTAACATATCCACTATATGTGCTGCCCTTCAGTCCTACGTGGCACTTTAACAAAGAATACAGCAAATATCAAGGTCACTGCTCAGTGGATATAAGTCCAAAATACTTTACTCAATTGAATTATCTGGTTTAATTTCAAATTTAGAGAAAATTATTACTTTCTGTCTCCGCTTTGGCTCTGAAATCTGTATCTTGAGCATTTTTTGTATTTCCTTTGTAGAATGCTTTCAGTCCCAGGTTGTTAGAAGTAATAGTTACAAAATCTGATGGTTTGAACTGAGAAGATGATCTCTTTCACATGGAAAGGGATCTTCAAATACACCAGCGAGAATTGCTTTATCCAATAGGTTAAGCACTGAGTGTTTTTGCCAAACAGTTTACTTTTGAGAGATGCAATTAAGTTCAGCTTCAAATTATACAAAATAAATTTTTCAAGTGATGATGTGAGGATTTCTTTTAATGATGCAATGGAGATCTGGTACTGTGTGAAACAGTATTTGTACAGCTAGCGATCTGCTAGGTCCAGTAGGATTTTAAATGTTTTGTGACCTTCCTGGGAACGCTGATTTGTTTCAGTTGTTAGGCTGAATTTACTCTTCCTTCCAAAGCCGTCATTAGTTCTTTACACATGACTAACACGTGCGATAGTTCACGTCATGACATGGGCACCACGGCATAGTAATCATCTAACACTAAGAGAAAGAGAATCTTGAAAGCGAATGACTAAAAAACACTCATAGTGAAATAGATTTTTCATTTTTTCTTGTATATGCATTTAAGTTAAATGATTATAATCAAGCAAATTAATATATACATATTCATCAGCTCACAGAGTTGTTTGGTGACACACTTAAAATCTACTGTTAGATAAGGGAGGCAGAGTGGAGGCAACATAGCAGCCTTCTTTTAGCTCCAAAAAGCCACCTCCCCTACTGCAGCCATGGACCTGACACCAATGTGTTCCAGGTCAATGGTTTCCAAGATTCCAGTTGGATTCGTTGACTGGGTGACATGGAGAATCAAATGGCAAAAAGTCTCATGAAACATAGCTTCTGCTCATTATTTATGACATGTTCCTTTGTGCACGCAGTTTCAAGATGCTCAACAGTCTTCCTCTGCACAGGTAGCCAAAGAAGCTGACAGAATTATTACAGTGCTACCTACTGATATCAGTGCAATAGACCCTTATTCTGGAGCAAGTGGAAACCTTTTAAAGAGTGAAGAAAAGTTTGTTGCTAACGGTTGTCAGTACTACAGATTGTGCTATTTCAAAGCAACTGGCCGAAGAAGTTGAGAACATGGGAATGATTTTCATGGATGCCCATTTCTTGGTCATGTCAGAAAACTATAGGGTCTGGGAGCCTCACCTTTGTGGCAGGAGGAATAGTAGACCAGTTTCCTCCTCCCCTAGACCTCTGGGGTACATGGGCTCTTCTGTGGAAAATTCTGGAGCTTGTGGACTGGGCAGGCTGCAAAGATCTGCAACAACATGCTGTTGGCTATTAGTATGACTGGAACAGAAAAAGCTATAAATCTTGGAGTCAGGTTAGAGTGTGACCCAAAACTATTGGCTAAAATCCTAAATATGATCTCAGGACAGTGTGGTTCAAATGATACTAATAGTCCTATATCTTGGGTTATAGGACTATTGAGCGAGTAACTATCACCTTGGATTTGGAACACTATTCACAGGTAATGACCTGAGATTGGCACAAGACTCTGCTACTGGCACTAAGCACCCAATCCTTCTGGAAAGTCTAGCCCATCAGATCCACAAGATGTGATGTGCAAGGGGCACTCACAGAAAAACCGCTCGTCTCTTCCAGTTTCTACAAGAGGAGGCCCTCTGAGTATGTCCACTGTGAACACTGTCGGGAACCAAACTCTGTCTTGAAGCCTCCTAGCTCACTCCACAACCATAATGGGTTTAATAAAAGTCATCCGTCTGCTTTTGATTGTCTGGGCCATAGTAATCCCTAGAATTTTTCACCCATATTAAAATGCTTTTTCTTTTCATCTGTTTAGCCAACATATATTATCTGAAAAATGTTCTTTTCCACACATCACTGATAGTCTGTCTCTGCTTACTACACAAAGAAACTGCCCTTTAAAAAACAAAACAGACCCTTGAGCTTTTCCAACAGTCATTGAATTCTTGAATTAGGATGCCATTTGCTCTGCTTTATAAATACAACGAAAGACTTTGTCAACAGGATGAAACCCATCTAAAGGAAAGGAAAGAAATCAGTGTGTTCTTTCAAGAAGTTAGAGAAAGGAAACACAGTGACTTACTACCTGTACCTCTCAGGAAGTTTGTGCTGTTATTAGAGGGTTCCTGCATTTCTGAGCTCACTGATTTATTTTCTAAAGAGATGATAAAACAAGACAACTTGTTTTTGCATGTTTTGCAATTTGGACAAGCTTATAGGATTTAAATTGTTACCATTTCCAGAAGTCAGCAGACCTATTTTCCTTTTTTTGTTTCCTTTGTTTTGTTGTTTTGCTTCCTTTTACATTCTTAACTATGTATCTTTTTACTTGAAAAAAAAATGACTTCTTCAAATCTGATTTAAAGTCAATAATGAAATTGACTTTACATAATTATTACATTATTCTGAATATAATCTATTATTTTGAATTGAAATATACTTCTATAAAGATAATGAAAAAACTACTCTTTCAGGAAATTTCTGGTATACAATATGATATCAGAATTATAGCCCTCGTGTTGTACATTCGATTTTTCAATAAGAAGGGCTTTCTAAATGTAACTCAAAATCCAGAAACCATGTGATAAGTATTTGCTAAATGTAGTCACAGATGAAGAGATGTTGGTCAAAGGGTACAAAATTAGTTATAAGATTAACAACCTAAAGATCTAATGTTAACTATGGTTAATAATATTACATGGTGTACTTGGTATTTGCTAAGAGTGTTCTCATCACAAAAGGCAAAGGTCACTCACTATGTGAGGTAATGGATATAATAGACTTACTGTGGGAATCATTACACAGGTATACTTGTATCAAAACAACCATGTTTTATACCTTAAATATTATATTTTTATTTGTCAGTCATACCTCAATGAAGCCGGGAGGAAAAAAACCTGATTATATAAAAAGCAATGATAAATTTAAAAATAGTTACAATTTCTCTCATTAGCAAAAGTTTCATTTCTCTCCCATATAA
The DNA here is from genome assembly GCA_004026905.1 of Hystrix cristata. Taxonomy (NCBI): domain Eukaryota; kingdom Metazoa; phylum Chordata; class Mammalia; order Rodentia; family Hystricidae; genus Hystrix; species Hystrix cristata. Next base: position 83,126 of record PVJO010001740.1, read on the forward strand.
TGCTATCTTACAAATCAACAGAAAAATAAAAACCAACCAGCAGAAAAAAGGATGAAAATATTACCAGTTTGCAGAAATGAAAATATAAATAGCTTTCAACATATGAAAAGATGATCAACCTCACTAAAGAAAATGCTAATTCAAACTTCACCGGGATACTTTTTTTCCAAAGGTCAGATTTATAAAGAAAAAAACTGTAATAATGTAATATATTAATATATTCTTGTATGTCACTGATTGAAATGTAATTGAAGCCCCTATAGAAGAAACTTGGCAATAACTACAAAAACGTAAAACGTCTGTGCTTTTTAAAATAACCGGCTACATAAGCACATTTCCTATCTGTAATGCTCTCACAACTAGCAAATGACGTGTTTTCAGGCTATTAATTGCGGTATAACATAATATGAAGTGACAAAATAGCAAGGGCACCTTTGAAATCATTAGAGAGTAGACTAAAGAAGTTACAGCTCTGCATACATTGGATGGAATGCTGAGGAGCTGTTTAGAAAAACAAACGAGAATGAGGGAGCTCCTTTGTTCCCGTGTGCAACCAAAAAAAAAAAATTAAAATATATTTTTGTTAGGGAAAAAAAGAATATGCAGAACACTTTTTGAGGGAAAACAGGTGGGGGGGAATTACGTATGTTATTACTTGAATAAGCAGAACACATCTCTGGAAAAAATGCACAAAAAATTGGTTACCTCAAAAGAGAACTGGGTGACGGGGGACAGCAAAAATCAAGTGTACCATTTCTAAAGTTGTACCTCAGTTTACCACTTATGGATTATATGTTATTTTCCTAGCACCATGATACACAGAAAGTTTTTCTTGTCCTTACGCAGCTACAGTTTAGAAGAAAGATAAGCGATAATTATATATTAGAAAACCATGATATATTAATTTGCTTGGCCTCCATGATGATTACAATAGACATACAAAAGAGCTGGGGACAGCAGAGCCGCTCAGGAGGGCAGCACAGGGCTGGTTTTCCAGAATGGAGAGAGGGGCAGCCTATGTCTGCAGGAATTCCATTGGTGGGAGTTAATTGTGTTTACTCTTACTTTCTTTCTCTCTCCCTTTCTTCATTGCTTTGTCTGACTGACTTCTCTCTGTATCTCTCTCTCTGTCTCTCTCTTTCTCTATTGTAAGCCAGAAATTTAATTAAAATGTGTGTATTTCATATGTGGAATACTGAAAGCTACAGAATTAAAGCTTCTGTATCAAGCCTCTGAGCTGGCCGGCTAGCACAGCACACTTCTAGTTTTGATTCCCCCTTTCATCGTAAGATTTCCTCCATCTTCTATTTTCTGAATTAAAAACTCCTGCAACACACACACACCACACACACACACACACACACACACACACACACACACTTTGTTTGCTTCCTCCGGAAGTCTTCCCCATGCCTGGAAAGGACACAGGAATCAAAGGATTTCCTTGAACAATAGAAGCCAAGATAAATCCACTTATTCTAAGAAACAATAGAAATTAAATTTCCACTGGGATCAAACTCAACAGAGCTTATTAGCATTTCTTTCATGCTAAGTATTTGGCTTACATGTCAGGTTAGGGGTCAGGAGATGAGTCCATTAATGGTTTTATTAAACATGAATACCACCAAACAGTAATCAATTTGTGTTTTACTTTTTCAAATGCTCCTCCTAATTCTTAATAATCAGTATTAAGTGTCCTCTCCTGGACCACATTTTTGTTTGGTTTTCACATTTTTTCAGTTTGACAATAAGAGGCTTATTGTGCAACGACCAACAAACCAGACCACCCACAAGCAGCTGTGTGTCTTTAGGCTTTATCCTGATGGGTTTTTATGTTGTGTTTTCAAACATCTTCAATAGCAAGTGGATCCTCTTCATGAAAACACTCAAGTTTCAAATAGTTGTTGTCTCTATTCAATATGTAACTTAAGTGGATAGGAATGAGCACCTTGGAAAGTACCAGGACATGAAATATTTTCTTTGAAAAGGATCACTAACCTTGTGTATGCATCCAGTCCCCAGCAATTAGACTTTCTATCTTCTTTTCCATAGATCTGGAACTCAAAACAGATTGAAGTATGATTTATATTGGTCTACCGTTACAATGGAGTTAGACCTAACCAGGTTTTTGTTCTGTTAGTTTTTGTGTTGTTGTTGTTGTTGCTGCTGCAGTTCTACCGATTGAACCCAGCCTTCACACTGAGCTATATCCTCTGCCCTTTTTTATTTTTTATTTTGAGACAAGTTCTCACTAAGTTACTTGGTTGCCCAGTCTGGACTTGAACCAGTGATCATCCTGCCTCTGCCTCCCAGGGTGCTGGTCTAAGCAGGCTCTTGCTGGTTCCGGAGGCTTAGTCACATTTACTATGCATATACTTTTTCATCTTGACTGTCTGTTCTCTTTCTTTCTCCTTGGCCATTCAGCCTATGTACTCACTTTGCATATCAAAATTCAGATGCCAGTAGTTACTTTTAGTTCATCCCTGCCCCTTTTTTATCCTTATTTATGCTCTTTCATGACTCAATTCCCCATCTTCTCATACTCACTTACTTTTGTTGCCAGGTCTCAAATGTCTGGCCTCAAAGCTGGGCTTCATGACCTCCAATCGGCTCACCTCACCTTATGCTGACCTCCAGATGTCCCTCCAGGCGTCTAGACCTCCGCTTTCCTGTACTCTTTCTAACTCTCCACATTTCCTTCATTTTTGGTGTCTACTGCTGTCCTCAGTGAGAGTACCCTAGGACAGCCCTTGTCCTTGGGTAACTGGAGAATCGGGAGATTCTCGTCTCTGAAGTTTGTTTCAAAAGATGCATTACTACATTCCAGCATGCACCAGGCTCTGCTTGCTGGGGTCCAGTGTAGATGTCATATGTGTTATTATATCCCCAAAATTCAACACAGTATTACACACAGTAGATTCTCAATCAACAACGGCTCGTGGGATGAATTTCTAGGAGAGCCACAAAAGGTATTTCTGCCATTTGTCCACATAATTACACCAATAATTTTGATTGGTTGGCAAGAGGCAAGATGTCTTCCCTGATGTTTGTCTCCCTGCTTTGTGCTGTGCAGGCACAACCGCATTGTGTATTACAGAACACGCACATGGCACGTTCCTCAGATTTCTCTCATGCTCATTACGTGGCACTCCAGCGACAAAACAGTCTGACAGAACCCACAAGGCTACCCTCTGTGATCATCACGAAATTCTAAGCTCTTCATGTTAAGAACAGGTGAGATAAATCACAGGCAGTTCGAAAGATTTTCTATCTTAATTATCTCTCAAAAGTAGGAAAGGTAATTGGCTAGGATGCCATGAGAATGCTTATTATATTTGCTTCCTGAAACCTCTGTTTTCTTAAACTATCTTGCATTCATTTATTCAGGATAATATAAAAATAGACCATGTTCTGAGTAGCACACATCAGTAACAGAAACGTGTTTATCACAGTTCTGAGACTGGGAAATCCGAGATCGAGTCACCAGCAGAGGTGTCCGGGAAGCACTGACTACTCTCCCGTGGACGACCTTTCTGTCTGGGTCCTCACGTTGTGGAAGCACAAACAAGCCCCACAGCCTCTTTTTGTTAAAGACATTTGTCTCCACCTTGAGCGCTTTGCCCTGCTGACTTAACCACCTCTCAAAGGCTCCACCTCTTAGTACTATCACTTTGGAGCTTAGGATTTCATCCTGGGAATTCTGGGAAAATGCAAACATTCGTGCCGCAGCACAGCTTCAACAAGATCCTAAACCTTGTCACCAGATAGTCACTAAGACAAAAGCATATAAGTAAATATATTGCTAAAGGAATTTTCTAAAATACATAATTTCTTCAAGAAGCACTTATGAAAAAGAGCATGAATAGTGTGATTCTGCTTCTAAAAAATTAGAGACTATCTGAAGATTTTTAGAACCATACATAAAATACAGAGTACACACACTGGAAGCGTACAGTTGAATGAATTTTCACTTTGTAGACATTACACAACTGCCAACCCAATAAAAACATAGAACATTTCTAGAACTCCAGAAGTCATTCTTTTGCTCCTTTCCTGAAGAATATTTCCTGAAACATTTGGTAGGCACCTAAGTGGTCTTGGGTGGTTTTTAACTCTCTTCTTTATACAGTTCTGTGTTCACATTAGTATTACCTAAAAAATCGTAGAGTCATTTTCCTTACAGACTTTATAAATAGCAGAGCTCCTAATGAACAATCTCAGGGAAAATAATTTCAGACACTTGAGTTCCTGAATTCAGAACTTCTGTGTTTAAGTTTATTAGGGTCTGAATGCTCAGGTCTCCATAAAAATCCATGTGTTGAAATCCTAACCCTCAATATGATGGTATTAGGTGGGGCAATGGGGGACATAAACAGATCATAAGGGCGGACCACTCATGAGTGAGATTAATCCCCTTATAAAATGAGATACAATGAGAAGTTGGCAATCTGAGAGCCAAAAGAGGGCCCTCATTAGAACCCAACCATGTTGACGCCCAACCCCAGATTTCTCAGCTTCTAAAACTGTGAGAAAATTGAGGGGTTGGGAATTTAGCTCAGTGGTAGAACGCTTGCCTAGCAAGCACAAGGCCTTGAGTTCAATCCCCAGCACCCTCTGCCAAAAAAGAAAATTAACTTGATTGTTTATAAGCTACTCAGTCTACAGTACTTTATTGTAGCAGTTGGAACTAAGACAAACCCCTTCATTATATTTTTCATTGTATATTTCTTGCTTTCCTCCACACCCCCCCCAACATTTTCTTCTTAATACTAAGCAAAGCCTTTTTTTCCCTTTATAACAATATAATGTGTTCAATGTAATGTGTTTATAGTGATATGTAATGTGTAGTATTTGCATGCTTAAACCGGGTGTGGTGGTGCATGCCTGTAATCCCAGCACTCGGGAGGCTGAAGCAGGAGGATTGCCACTAACTCAAGGCCAGCCTGGACTACATAGTGAGACATGTCTCAAAAAAAAAAAAAATTCCATGCTTGAACTTGGGATGTAGCTCAGTGGTAGAGCACTTGCCTACTATGCACCAGGTCCTGGGTTCAATCCCCAGGACTGCAAAAAGAAAAGAAAGAAAAAAGAAAAAAAATGTCCATGTTTCCTGACCTCTTAGGAAGAGCAGCATGGTTCTGGGGCTAAGCATTGTGTCGCAATCTGAAACGAAAGCAGAATGAGTTCAATCAAGGAAGAGACATAGCTGAGAATGGCAGCAGTCATATGCTCCCAGCTACTCAGGGGCTAAGGCTGGAGGATAGCAAGTTCAAAGCCAGCCTAGGCAATGGAGTGAGAGCCTGCTTCAAAATGAAATAAAATGTGGTGATGCAACTCAGTGGTAGTGTACTCACCTGTCATGCATGAGGCCCTGGCTTCAAACACCAGCACTGCAGCAAAAACATTAATAAAAAAGTAAAACAAACAAAACATACTGCAGATGTAGCTCCGTGGAAGACCATTTGCCAGCATACATGAGGTCTTGGGTTCAGTCCCTAGTGGCACTTAAAAAAAATTCTTAAAGCACAAGAAAGAGACACAAAGTCACAAAGTCAGCGGAAAAGATGATCACATAACATTTATTTGGGACAAAGGCAGATTGGAGAAGGCAGCTTAGATCCGCAGCCCCAATCCACCCCTAGTACCTGCAGCTCTAAATTCCCCTTACACACCCACAAACCCACCTTACTGCAGACAGCTCCCTCTGCCTTCCTGCCCCAGGAGAGACCAGCTTCTGGGTACTCCAGGCTTTTTCCCAGCCTCACCAAGCAGATGAGTCACCAAAGAGGTGAAAGAGAGACAGGCAGAAGTTATCCTGCTAATACTCCTAATGTTCCATTTAAGGAACTAAAGTGAAAGTTTCCTCCATGCAAAAAGAGGACTCACACATGTGGTCGTCCCAGCACTCTGAACATGGGGTTGATGAAATGATCCTTAAATTCTCCAAATAGTCACAATCTATGATGCCAGAAGGAAGGAATTGGTTTTCCTTTTCTATTCTGTCTTTCACTAGAGAGAGTTTTTTTTAAGCAAATTTATAAATAAATAAACAAGTGCAATGAGGTTAAAAGAAACTTTGAAGTATCACACGGAATCTCGTAATGAGAGAAGTGTTCCAGTCAGCCACAGGGTAGAACCCGCTGGGAATATCTGCATTATTGAAAGGCCACAACAAAGAGAAACTGGCTGGCGGGTAACTGATCTCTTTTGTGCCCAAGCTTCCAAACGCATCTTCATCTCACTGTTGTGACCTGACATGATGAGTCACTGGAATTTCTAAATCAAGTGCAGTTGGCAATAGATGAAATGCTGAAACCGAATTTCCCACCAAGCCTGTTTTTGTAACCTGTGAAATGCATTCAAACAATTCAGGACCCATTTCCTGGAAGGATATTCTCGACTTTCCAGCTATTCTGCAAACTTAAAATGGGATTCAACCTTTAACTGGCAAGCGAGAGGATCTCAAAAAGGAAATAAACTTGTTCTTCAAGTTAAAAAAAAAAAAACTTCAGAGTGGAGTAAGAAGGGGAAAAGTTTACTTGCTAATGACTTACTTGCCTTTCAAAGAGTTCTCAAAAAAGTCTTCATGCATAATTAATAGTTAACTTATTTTGAGAGTAAACTTCTTTTTACTAAAGTATAGCACATGTATGAACAGCACACAAATCATGAGTGAAGAGTTTTACGGATTTTTTTAGAATTAACACACCTGTGCAGCGAGCCCCAAATCAAGGTAGAGAACATTACCTGCTTTGCCAAAGCTTCCCTTTCTCCTTCCTGCTCAATACCGCCCTCCACGGGACCACAATTCTAACTTTTAACACCATACTCTAACTTTGCCTATTTCTGAACTTCTTGATTCACTGGAAGAGGAATCATACAGTATTTACTTTTTTGCATCTGGATCCTTTTGCTGCACATTTTATGCAAGAGATTAATCCATGTAGCTGTATGTAGTAGTAATAGTAGCAATTCCTCAACTCTCATTACTGTTTAGTACTTCCTGTATGAACATGCTACATTGTATTATTCATTCTACTCTTGATGGACAGTGGGAGAGTTTCCAGCTTGGAACTATTGCGAATAGTGCCGCATTATGTGATCCAGTATATGTCTCCTGACCCACATTTCTGTTGGGACTATTACAAAGGGTCAATCTCAGGTCACTAGATGTGTTTTACTTTTAGCAGTAATAAGAAACTCATGTAATATAATCACCTTTTTATGTATTTATTGGCCATGTGAATATCACTTTTTGTGTACCATTTACCTAGTCAAATCTTTTGTCCACTTTTCAAAATTATATTGTCTTTCTTTTTTTTTTTCTTTTGGCTCTTGAATGTGTATTTTTATTGAAAAAAATCATTCATTAAATTAACATACAAAAAAAGTCATTATGTGTTCTCTATTTAAGTCTTTTGTGGAAACTGGTATTTATAAAACATTCCACAGCTTATTTCTTTTACTGTCTTAGTGATGTTGTTTGATAAACAAAGTTCCCCAGTTTTAATTATGTTCAATGTATCTATCTTGTCCTGTATGGGTAGTGCATTTTCTGCAGTTTAAGAAAATCTCGGGACTGGGGATTTAGCTCAGTGATTAGAGTGCTTGCCTTGCAAGCACAAGGCCCTGAGTTTGATCCCTGGCACCACCCCCCCAAAAAAGAAAAGAAAATCTCAAAATAAAATAAAGAAAGAAAATCTTGCCTCCAAGGATTAGGAAGACATTCATTCTCTGTGTTATTTTCTACCAGCTTATCATTTTGACTCATCCTGAATTAATATTTGGGCATCATGGAAATTAAGTGCCAGATTTTTTCCATGTAGATATCCAAATGGCATCATTAAAAACAGCATCTTTTCCTCACTGTATTGCAAAGAGACCTCTCTCATACTTCAGGTAACCTCGTATGTGTAGGTCTATTTCTGGATTCTTTTCTGTTCTATGACTCTACTTATCCATCTTTGAATCTGCTCATAAAGGAGTGAACAGAGCAGGCCTGAGAATACTGGACTTAGGTAGCCTGCCTATGCAGTTAGCCCTCGGCTGGCATCTGGGAGCTTAGGTTTGAGGAGGGTTCCCATCATCTTCAGGATGGCTAAAAATTGTTCACTGTGCCTACACTGCTTATCCAGACAGTGTGGTTTATGCTGAGCATTTGCTTTTCTTCTGGGAGTCTGGGACTTGGGTGCATGCTAGGCAGAGTGCCTGTGTGACGAGCCCTCAGTATGAGCCCTGGACACCGCGTCTCCAGTGAGCATCCCCAACAGACGTCTCCCTGTTGTCACATTTACAGGGAGAATTAAATACATCCTATGTGACTTTACTGGGGATCCACTGGAAGAGGAATCTTGGAGCCTTGCACCTAATTTCCTCCAGACTTCACTATAATATAAAATTTTATAATATAACATAAGATTTGTTTTGTAATAAACCACTGCCATGAGTATCACTATATGCTGAGTGCTCCTAGTGAAGAGCCTCAGCGGCATGTGGCAGGTGCTGAGGTGGGGAGACAGAGGTGCCTCAATGCCAAATCAATTTGGAAGTTTTAACAAATACGGAGGCATGAATGTGTTGATTACTAAATCAATATTCTTTGTAATACCTGAGAGCAATCAGAATCCATCTGCGGCAGACTCAGAACTATCCTCATTTAATAACCTTAACAGATTTTTGCCAGACACAGTAGCTGATGTATGTCTCTAGTCCCAACTATTTGGAGGCTGTAGCAGGAAGATCCCGAGTTCAAGGCCAGCCCAGACAACTTAAAGAAACCCTGACTCAAAATTTAAATACATACAATGAGTGGAGATGTAACTCAGCACTCCCTGCGTTCAATCTCCAGTACCACAGGCAAAAGAAAATTAATAGGTTTTTTTAAAAATATAATCAGAAAGTATAATGAGAGTCCATTAGAACAGAGATCATTTTAAAAGACGATACCAAATGTTGGTACAGATGTGGAGAAATAGGAATACTCATACATCACTGGTAGAAAAACAAAATGGTATAGCCATTCAGAAAACAGTTTGGCAGTTTCATAGAAAGATAAATATAATTTTATCAGGCAACCCAGCAATTCCAACAAGTAGGTACCTACTCAAATGAGATGAAAATACATGTTCACACAAAGGTTTTTACATAAATTGCCGCAATATTACACACAAAATAATAACCAAAAACTGGAAATAATCTTAGCGTTGATTAATTGATGAAGAGATATGAAAATGTACATTCATATAATGAAATACAATTTAACAATAAAAAGGAATGAATTGCTGTACTGCCGCATGCTACAGCATGGATGAACATTATGTGAAAACCAAAAAGTAGCCAGATACAGAAAGCCACATACTCTATGGTTCCATTTATGTGACATGTCCAAAGAGTGGAAATCTACAGCTTTGCAGATCAGGGGTTACGAGGGGCTGAGTATGGGAATCAGGCATTGAATAACAGCTTCAGGAAATTTGTTGGGGTGATAGAAATATTCTAACACTAGATTGTGGTGATAGTGTCACAACTATATAAACCAGCCTAAATGAATTGCACACTCATAGTGGGTGGATTTTGTGGAATATAAAAGTCTACCTCAATTTTATAGAATGTAGAATTCCATGTTGTTAAAAAAAAAAACAGAGAATCAGAAGTGGGGAGGTGGAAATAAAGAAGTTGGCAATATATTAATAATTATTGAAGCTGGATGATGAGTATTAGGATTTATTACATTATTTCTTCTGTTTTTTATGTATGTTTGAAATTCTTCACAGTAAAAATTTAAAAAATGATAATGAAAGATGAAGTTTAAATTGCTTTGTAAAGGTACTCTGAGCTGTGCTTGGTGGTGCAGGCCTATAATCCCAGCACTCTGGGAGGCTGAGGTCAGAGGATCAGAGCTTCAGTTCTGCACAAGGCAATTTAGTGAGATCTCAAAATAAAGAATAAATAGGGCTCAGTAGTAAGGCCCTAGTTTCAATCCCCAGTACTGGGGGTGGGGAGGAAGACATACTCTGTTAAGTGCTCGATATAATTATCAGGCTTATATTTAAATTTCAAGCTGTTTCATTAAACGTGGTAGTATTCAGCAGAAAACTGATCAAGGAGACACCATGATGGATGTGTTAGATGTATATTTACAGGCTGTGTCCAACAGTTTCAAAATCCTGGTGTCAAAAAACTACAAGGCTACCAAGATGTATCATGTACAGATACAAAATAACCATGTTGATTATGATCATTATGTATACAATGTACCATTACATGTTCTTGGTAAAAATAAAAAATTAAAAAAAAACAAAAACAAAACTACAAGGCTAAAAAGATTCTCCAAGGAGTCACCAGATGAACTCTGCTTTTGAAAGGGTCTCACATAATAAAGAGATCTTCTCCTTTTTAAATGTTTAGAACAGCATGTAGGAGAGTCATTCAGAATCTCTCTGGTGTTTTGGGCCAACAGAATCTGGTTGTGTTGATGAACACCTTCCTTTAATCTGCTGACAGCAAACTCAAAGTACATTAAGAAGCCAGAAGCACGTCATGAATCCAGTATGTGTCTGGCCTTTAATGAAGAGGAAAAGTTAATGAAGGAAAATTATTCACTAATGAAATATATGTATTATTAGAGAGTTTTTGTTGTTTTGTGTGGGGTCTTTTCGGTTTGTTGCTGTTGTTGTTTTGCCTGCTTATTTGTCTGTTTGTCTTGCATCACTGGGGACTGAAGCCGGAGCACAGTGAGCTACATCCCCGGCCCATTTTATTTATTTGTTTGCTTATCTGTTTGTCTCTTTGTTTGGACACAGAGTCTTGCTAAGTAGCCCAGACTGGACTCAAACTTGCGATCCTCCTGACTCAGCCTCCCTACTGGCAGGGATTACACGTGTGAATCCCCAGCCCCAGCAAGAGAATTTTTTAAGAGACTTTAAAATATCGCAATATCCAGCTGGCTCATGAGCCAGACATACCTGAACTCTAGTGGCTGATAACTAGAGAAAGGAACCTGTCTGGAAAGTTTGCTGTGGAATCATAGCCAGCAAGATAGCACTGAAGAAAGAAATGTTAATCACCAGGTAAGAATTTTTGATATATGAGAAAAATTAACAAGTCTTTCTAAAGGACCCAATCAAGAATCTTTCTAGAGTTAGAACCCACAAGTTCGGTGAAATAAGTACCAAATTTTGTTTGTATATTCCATCACTGATGGCAATAATTTTCATAGGCTGGACCATTAAACACGTCCACATACACCCCACAAACATACGCACAATCTACAAAGCTGTAACATTTGAAATATCACCACCCTTACTTCCTTCTACTGCCTTCAACTTTGGTGCAGCTACTGAGAATCACACATTAGCCAGATCTGACTTGCTTGAAGTTTCTAATCCTGGTAGCTATTATACTACTGGAGACTGCGGCCAGGTTTGATGGGACTATCCATAAATTCTGTACAGTTTATTAAAACTCTTACAAAAATAAATAAATATTTCCACGGCAACATCAAGCTTGGGAAATATGATGCATTTGTTTTACATCTTGAATAATATTCCAGCCTACCCACAATGCCTGGGCTTCCTGTTTGAGCTTATTCAGTATAAGCCGCGACTACTCACAATGACCCAGAAGTCATTCCATTTAGGTCCACATTTTTGCCCTCAGTCTTTCAAGATCTTAAAAACTCAGTGCTTCAGGGGTTGAGGATTTAGCTCAAGTCCTAGAGCGCTTGCCTAGCAAGTACAAGGCCCTTAGCTTGATCCCCAGCATCCTCCCCAAAAAACTCAGTGCTTCAAAAGTTATTTTCTGTGCTAAAAGTAGATAAAACAAGGGTAGTTCCAACCATGACCACGGAAAGTTCTCCTGTCCTCTCCTGGAAGATACCTGCTATTATGCAAAACACATATTTTTCATAATTGTTTAGCACATAGCCTTTCTAAAGTAGATAATTCCTGTCACTCAACTGTATGAGCCCTAAGTGTATATTTAGTGTTGAAAGAAAATATTCTAAAGTAGTCAAAGTACATATACTGCAATGAAGTTCAGGTATCTTTTGTTTTAAGAAATTTTCTTTCATATTGAAGAAATCCTCCCCAAATACTATCTACCATTCTGGAGCCAACTTGCTAACCGTCATCTAGTTGCAAACTTTGAGGTGCGTTGCTGATCTTTCTGTTCTATTCTCTATCTAGCCTGTCCAGCACAGAAGGAGCTTTTTAAGAGTCAATGAAAAGTTCTCTCAGGGGGTATAACTTCTCGTTATCTACAAATGGACACTTGGGGAAAATGTTTTGTGTCAACAGAAAAGAAGCAAAAATACGCGTAGAATAAACAACTATTAGAAAACCTAACTCCAGAGGCAGCAAACATCTGCCTTCCCTTGGCAGACACTGCTGCCCAGCAAGAACTGTCCTGAGCTGGCCACAAAATCCACTTCAAGCCATGTGTGGTGTACATAATAAATCACCATATAGTAATTCATGAGTAAATAGATATTTATAAATGGAAGCTAAGGTAAATAAATCATGTGTTAGCAATAGATGTGAGAGATAATAAAGTTTGGAGTCCACTGTTTTAAGGGACAAGGGTATATTCTTATCAACAGTATGCAAAAGTTCCCTTTTCTCCACATCCAACACTTGTTATCTTCTGTCTTCCTGACCACAGTTATTCTAATAGGTTGAAACAATATCTAATTCTGGGCTTCATTTGCATTTGCCTGATGATTAGTGATACTGAGCGTTTCTGTGTGCACCTGGTGGCCATTTGTATGCCTTCTTTTCAGCAATGTCTATTTGGGTTCTCCGCTCATTTTTTAATTATGTATTTTCTTACCATTGAGTTGAGTTACTTAAATTCTTTGACTATTAACCCCTTATCAAATGTATGTCTTGAAAATCTTTTTTTCCCATTGTATAATTTCCTTTCTTCACTCTTAATTGTGTCCTTGGCTGGACAGAAGCTTTGTAATTCGAGATCATCACATTTGTCTACTTTTGGTTCGGTTGCCTGCGCTTTTGGAGTCATGCCCAAAAATCATTGTTCAGATCAGTGTCATGGAGGTTTCCTCCCTATATTTTCTCCTAGTAGTTTTACAGTTTTAGGTATTACACTTTAGGTCTTTAATGCATTTTGAATCAACTTTTGTATATAGTATGTCTTAGTCCTCTTTCTTGTACTATAACAAAATATCACAGACTGGGTAATTTATAAAGGAAAGAAGTTTACTTTGGCTCACAATTCTGGAGTTGGGAAGTCCAAGACCACACTGCCATCATCTGCTCTGCTTCTGGTGATGGCCTAGTACTCTGTCATAACATGGCAGAAGAGTGGAAGAACAAGCCAGTATGTCAGGAAAACTCACTTTTTGTAACAAAGCCACTCATAAAAGAACTACTAACCTTCTCTACTCCCAGGATCAAGTTAATCAACACAGAGGGTAGAACCCTTTGAAAGCCTCACTTCTGGATCAGGCTTCCAACACAGGATTCTGGGGACAAATATTCAAATCATAGCATGGTGTGCAGTCAGGGTCCAACTTCATTCTTCTGCATGTGGATATCTAGTTGTCCTAACTAGATAATGAAGAATTAATTGAAGAAACTCTCTTTTCTCCATCATACGTTCCAGGCACCTTTGCTGAAAATCAGTCAACCATAAATGCGTGGGTTATAAAATGTTAATAATTGTTGATTTACCTGGCTCTGAAGCTTGTAAGTTTCTAAAGAGACATTTATCTGAAAATGATTTAGCAGCTGAGTGACATTGTGGGTGAGATCATCTGTTTGTGGATATTTATTGTGAGTCAACACAGATTGTACTGCCTTACTTGTTTTTTTAGCCAAATTGTTTTTGACACTGTTCTATGGTTTTTAATTTATTTCCTCTTTCTAATTATTCTCATTTCCTTTTACAGAACCAGAAACTCTGGTTGATACCACAACATAGGAGAGGCCGGTCCAAAACAAATTTTACCTCTCACCCCACGCCCAAGATTTCCTGTCCTGTGATTCAGTTTGCGGTGCCCACATCACCTGACATTTGTTGTCATTTATTTTACTGTCCAAGGTATCTTTACACCTCAGGATTTGGCTTTCTTTATTTACCAACTTGCTGGGCAACTGGCCTGATAAAATTATGTACACTAATGAAGGTGTGATCTGATCGGTCTCCCATGGTGGCATTCTGTCCCAATCTTCAATGTCACTAAGGAGAAATCAAAATGTTCAGATGTTGGAGCAGACAGGAAACGAGAATAGTACTTTGAAAAAGGAAATTTGAGTTATATTCTGCAAACCACTCTCTGCACAGCCTATCAAGAAGAGACAGTGTGGCACTGGCTAAGGGGCCTGATGCCGGAGATGGACACGGGGCCCAGCTTCACTTCTGCTTCGTTAGGGCAGAGGTGAAGCTCCGCCCCCCACTCCACCCCGCTGGGCCCACTGGTGGCTGCAAACAACACAGCCCCGCAACTCTGAGCAAAACACAGAAAAGTACTGTTCTTACTTTCTTCTCTCAGGGTTGGAAAATGTATGTTTGATGTCCATTGTCCGAAGAAGTTTGGGGGATTTACATAGCTAGTCTTGAGTTTCAGACTCTCCAGGGATATGAAGGGAAGGTTATGTGAATTGAGTGTGCTTGTGAGTTTGCTTTGAAAATCAAAACTGGGCTACTTAAGAATGTGTGGTTTTGATCCGGGTGTCAGAGTACACGCATGTAATCCCAGCATCGTGGGAGGCTGAGCCAGGAGGATTAAAAGTTTAAATTTAGCCCAGGCAATTTAGGCACTTATTGAAAGCTTGTCTCAAAATAAAAAATAAAAAGGACTGGGGGTGTAGCTCAATGCAAAGGCGCTGGGTTCCATCCCCAGTATTACCAAAAGAAATGCACAACTATCTGATCTGTAACGTGTTGACATATCTGCCTTGTTTTTTGTTTTTTGGGTTTTTTTGGGGGGGGCTGGAAATCGAACTCAGGTCCTTGTAAGGCGAGCACTCTAACCACTGAGCTAAGTCCCCAGTCCCCTGCCTTGTTTTTAATTACATGGAAAACATGACATTTCCAGGGAGGAGTGCCTAGGTGGGAGGGACATTCAGGGAAGAGGGATCAAAACAGTCCTGGAAACTCCCCACAATGTTCAAGCGGCTCAAAACACATGACCATGGAGAGCCGGTGGCTGAGGAACGGAGGAGCCCTCTTGTGTGTCCTGTTTCCTTCTTATCACCACAGCACCTCCTGTCAGTTTGGCAGTCATGCAGGGCGGAGCTGAAGGACCAGGTTCTACTCATGGGAAAATCCAACTTGGCCACCAAATACCAATCCGCAAATCTTTAATGCAACCAAGCAACTTGAAGTATGAAGCTGCTTTCAAACTATTTATTACAATCTAGGCTAGTATCCAAGAGGAGGCAATCCATGTTTACCTTGTGTTTAACTGTATATCATTAATAACCCAGCTCTAAGTCTAAGATAAGTAAAATAAATACAAAGTTATTCCTTGAGGGTTTCTGTTGTTTTTTTAAGAACATTCAAGGAATAGACCTGCTCCAGACCAAACAATTCCCAACATTTTGCAGGACTCCCCCTGTGGTTTCAAATCATTTGCCCAGCTACACTGGCTTTCATCTTCTTCTTCCCCTCTTATTGCCCTCTTCTCCTGATGGAAAAAGCAGAGCTGCCTGCAGAAGGATGTAGGTGAAGCCCCTTGAAACTAGTCTATGTGCATTTGACTCATCAGTTGGAGGAGGCTGCCTCCCCAGCATCTGAGTGGGAAATAAAGCTTTGTCACAGAAATGTCCCCAGGTTTCAGGATTTACTTGCTTCTACAGCGTCATCCACTGAGTCTCGCCTCACAGCAAGAAGTTTAGGAGTAAAGTGATCAGAGAGGAAGTACGGAATGAGACTCTGCACGAATGGCAGATCCCGGAGACGGCCGGTGCAGCCACATCTGCAGCCTGCTGATTCACAGCCAGGGTGAAGACAGTTCTTATGAAAAGTTGGAAGCGTTTTGTTATTGTTATCCATGAAGCCTTTATGAAAAGCGTACCTAACATTTTTCTGAGTAAATTCTCACATAAGAGATAGGGTCAGATTTGGTAACCAGGGAAAGGCAGAGTAACAGTGAATGAGTGAATATATTCATGTCTCGCTGTATAAGACCTTTGTTTTGGAGAGCTACCTAGTGGTAAGATCTTATACTCTGGGCACAGAAAAACAAGGACTGTGACTCTCAGTCCATCGTGCCATGCAGAATATACGCGAGACTGAGTGAGGCAGTCACTCCAGAGTGAGGCCTCACAGAAGTCAGTACGATCCCGCCCCACCCCTCAGTGTGGCTCAGAGGAGCCATTCACAAAAAGTGCTGTTATTTATACTGAGGAACAGTTGAAATATGGAAGGAAACGATGGTGTGACTGGATTCCCTGAAAGACACATGAACAAAGCAATAAAACACGAGGTGCCTTTGTGAACAGCACCAGTAAATTTCGCATACGTGTCTGACATGACCTTTTGTGCTTTTTGGCTAGTTCGCTTGCAGTAACATCAGCAAAGGTGGCCAAAAGGATTTACTATGAATTGTAATGTTTTCCTAGAAATGTGAATTAATACATGGAAATCAATGTGTACATTATGTTCAGAGCCGCTCAGACATGCTACACAAAGACACACACACACATAGAAAAAGAACATATATGCCCTTGTTATCTCATTTACTTATAAAAATTTACATTAGGAGAACAATGCACAAGTGTATATAGCCTGGAAACAACAGGCTTCATTAAGCACTTAAGAAATGTGGGTCCCCAAATGAGCACATGAGGTGGAGAATTCACCAAGATTTGCCCTGACTAATTAACAAATCCAACTTTTTCCTTAAGAACTGAGAATTCTGTGACATTAAATAATCTTCTCATTACTATTAAAATTTGTAGACCCCCCTCAAGAATATGTGTGTATGTGTGTGTGTTTGAAATGTTTTAATTCTAACTTACTCAACTCTTACAGGAAATACAATTCTATCCTCAATTCACAAATGTTTTTCCTATCAATTCTATGGAAACTGAAGAAAGCAATTTCTTTTAAAAGCTTATTTTACCACCAAAAGCTTCTCCTGTCCTTCATCTAGAATACACACTGCAGTGTGGCCTCAACGCCAGTGCAAGAGCAGCTGACAGACTGGCAGAGAGGCTGGGAAAGATTTCCAGGAATTCAGGTCTTTCAGGGAACCACAGAGAATAACATAAAGAGCTATTTCAAGACACACATCGCAGCCCCATCCCGGGGTCCAAATCACTCCGATCTTCCTTGTGGCCTGTCTCTCTTTGCTGGGGGTAGGGGGGCTGGGGGCCGGGTCTAAGGCCACCTCCATCCACTGCATCCAGGCAGAGGGTGTAGTCGTGGGTCAGCCAAGGACTGTCATTGCTGGCCCCGCCTGACCCACATTCGCCCTTTGCCTCAGCCTTTTTATTTATTGTCAACTTACCTTGCTAGGTGAGATGCATCACTAGAAGCGGACTTGAATCCTTTTCACAATGCACAGAATTCTGGGTAAGTAAATAATAACGGGGCAGGTCAAAGTCTTCAATAGGGAAATATTATATCTCATAGGACAATTCTCTCATCACCCGCCAGCCCTCTACCACAATCAGTTACACTCGACTGCACTTAAATCAGTGCGTTAATCCATCCAGGGTACATGCCTGCTCTCTAACAGCAAAATACGATTTCTTATCACTTAAATCAATTTCAGATATCAAGGAAACAGGCAAAAGAAGAGAAAGTAATCACAGGCAAAGAGGTTTCTTCCCAACAGAGCAAAAAGTGTACCACCAACCCAGGATTATTTCTGCTCGGGACACTTTAAAAGACAATGTCCTGTTTTAAACAACAATTTAAATATATTGCTTTGTTGATAGCCTTCAGTGACTCACATGAAGAGCCAAATTAATAAGGATGCTGAGGATAGATTGTGTAGAATTCAAAAGATGACTTGAGGAGACAGCAGCAGACCACTTGTCCAATCATGTAGAAGGGAAACAGAAGAAGATTCCAAATAGTAACAGAAAAGAAAAAAGGCTGCATGAAAATACTCTGGCTCTGATTAGTCTAGGCTGAGCGTTCCGGGGTGGACTTTAACTCCCAGGGCCGTGCACGATAGAGTAACTGGGAGCACAATGACTTGTAGCTCTGAATTTTGAAGATGATTTTGTCCCTCCCCCCTTTTTAGACTTCAACCCCACTACATGTGAAAGTGGCCTTATTTAGGGACGGCATCTTTGTGGGTATAATCAAGACAACATCCAACTGTCTTAGAGAGAGATTACTGTAGAATAAAAGGCGTCCGCTAGCGCTGTCCAGTACGCGACCATGCAACGGCATGAGGGGGCTCTGAGAGCAATATTGCAAACCAGCAAGTGAGATATTGTTGACGGTATTAAAAAGAAAGGAAGACACTGGGGGTTTGGTTTTGTTTCAAAGAAAATACTGACCCTTCACAAGGAATGTATAAAAATATGGATTGTTTCACTCAGTATTCTGACTTAAAACAAATGTTAATAATTACTCATGGGAGGGAAAGATAGATAGGTAGGATGGATGTGGATTAAATTATTCAATAAAATGGCTTGTTTATGGTACAAATTTATCACTTACCCTTTTTCCTTTGCAGATACATGTTTTAGTTCAATCAGACTAGATTTAAAGGAACTTCTGTAAGAGGCAGGGTGGAAGAGGAGATTTGGTAAACAGAAAAAAGGAAGAAGGAGCAGGAGGCAAAGAGAGGCAGTCGGGGGTGGTAGACAGAGAGAATGACTAATAAACCTGCCAGAAAAAGGAAATGAGATTTTGGAAATATGCTGTATGTGGTATAAAATTCAAGATTTTTAAAATGAGGGCATTGTTGATAGAAATATTAATGTGATCATTTTATTATACTTCAAACAGATTTAAGTCCTAAAGAAACAGGGTGTCTTTTATTTCAGCTGTAAAACATCCAAAGTAAGAGGCGTGCCACACCTAAATGCCTAAATCAGCACATTCACAGTCTAAACTTACTCCCAGTCTCTGGATGCCTTAGTTGCTTCCCACAAGGGATGCAGGGCAGAAGGTGGAGAGATAAATTTGGCAAAACAGCAAAATCTACCAGCTAGTTTTCATTAAATTTGAGTTTTCACAAATTAAACAGTTTGTGCTGCCAAAAGGGAACACAAACTGATACTGTTACCATTTTAACCAGTTTCCTTTAACAGTGCATTAAGTACATGCTTATTGTTGTGCCACCATCCCCACCTCTAGAACTCTCTCCTCTTTCCAAACTGAAACTCCGCACCCACCAAACACTAACTTCCAGCTGCTCCTGCCCCCACACAGACCCTGGAAACCACCATTCTACTTTCTCTTTTTTTTTAATAAAACAAAGTGTCATAGCAAAACAATAATAAAGTAATAATTAAAACACTGTGTGTTGTTATCTTCGAAGTAGTTACTCAGAGTACAAACCATAAACCAAATACATTCTTGCAAAAAAGAAACAGGTAACAATACAAAATCTTTTCAACTCCATGAATTTGGCAAATCTAGGTATCTCGTGTAAATGAGAGTATTTGTTCTTTTGTGACAGGCTTATTTCACTTAGCAAAGTGTCTTCAAGATTCTCCTATGCCATAACATGTGTCAGAATTTCCTTCTTTTTAGAAGCTGAACAATATTCCATAATATGTATCATTCTTTTTTTTGTCCACTTATATATAATAGACATTTAGGTTGCTACTATCTCTTGACTACTGTGAATAATAAAAAATGTTGCTATAAACATTGGTGGACTTATTAATTCTAAGTCACATTTTTTGCCTTTTGTGTACATACATATTTGTGGCAAATTACAACAATATAGTCTACATATAAAATCTGAAAAGTGGTCATAGACTGTGGAGTCAAGCTGTCCTATGACACGACCTGGAAACAAAGCCACGACCTGGAAGCAAAGCCACAACAGGTTTGCACAGCGCTACTGAGACTGCAGCCTCTTCATGGCAAGGCCTATCAAGGAACCTCACGGTAGCCATAAAATCCACTACAAACGGGCGCCATGCGTATGTGTGGCTCCAAACAACAAATCATCAGCATATACCAAATATTTATCAAAATAAACAAGGAGCATATCTTTGATCCTAATGCAAGTTCTGACATATTTCAAAAGACTTAAATCATACAGACTGTGTTATTTTACTAAAATGAAATTGAGACAGAAATCAATAACACTATATAAAACATTACCATCTCTTTAAAAATTAAGAAATATGCTTCAAAATAACCAAGGCCTCAAAGACAAAACGACCAGGGAAATTCTAAAATATTTTAACCACATAATACAGAAAAACACATATCAAAAATTTACAGTATTTAAGGGACACTTATGGAATAAGGTTGAAAAGCAATGAGCTGAGCATACATCTCAACAAAGTGAACCAAGAACACAAACACAAAGAAACCTAAAAAGTTAATAAAGATAAGAAGCACAATAAACAACATGTGGTAAAAAGAGTCATAAAAACCAAAATATTGGTTTTTGGAAAGGTTAAAAAAATGATAAACATTTGGAGAAACTGGTTACAGAAAAAAGAAGGAAGGCAGTAAATGATCAATGCCAGGAATAAAAGAAAAAGATAGAATTACAGATTCTACCAAGATCAAAAATATAACAAAAGGAAATTATGAACAACTTTAAGCCATTAAACTTGAAATTTTAAATGAAATGGACAAATTCCCAGCAAAATAAATCTTAACAAAGTCAATTCATGAAAATGTGGGAAATCTGAATAGTACTAAATTTATTTAATAAATGCATGAATAATATAAAACCTTCCCATGAACAAAACTCCAGCCCCAGACAGCTTCTCTGATTAATTCTCTCAAACATCTAAGGAAAAGTAGTATCAGTCACATACATAATTCTCGACTCCTTTTATGAGACAGCATAACCAAATGAAAACCTGATGAGGTCATAACAAGACAAGAAAAGTATCCGTCTATATCTCTCATAAGCATAGACTTTAAAATTAGAACTAAAATATCAGTACAGTAAATTCAGCAATGCATAAAAAGGGTGATAAATTTTAATCAAATGTGGTTTGTTTCAGGAGTGCAAAATTGGTTTCACATCTGAAAATCAATCAGTTTACTTCATGAAGAAAAAAAGAAAAAAATGAGCATTTCCTTTGAAATAATCAAATAATCTCTTTTATTAATAAATAATTGTACTCAATGCAAAAATAGTATCTAAAAGTCAAGACCCACTCATGTGAAGGAAAAGAAAAACCTCAATAAACTAGAATTAGGAGAGACCTCCTTTGACTCCTGAAGGACATCCACAAAAGACTTACAACCAACACCACCCTTAATGAGGAAATACTACATGTGTTTCCCCTGAGACTGTGAACAGGCAAAGAGATCCACTGTCACTACTCACATTCAACAGAATATCGACTGTCCTACCCAGTGCAATATGTCAAGAAAAGAAACAAAAGATGTTAAGATTGGAGAAGAAAAAAAAAAAGGATTGGAGAAGTTGGAGAAGAAACTGTTGTTATTCATAGGTTATATGATTACATATGTGAAAATAATCTAAAATAATCTACAAAAAAACCTATGAAAACAAAGAAACCAAATATAAGATTAACAGATAGGGATCACTTTATATGCTTTTAACAAAAAGTTGGAAAATTCTTTTAAATTTAAATTCAATTTACAATAAATGAAATATCAAAATACCTAGGAGAAAGGCCTATAAACAAAGTAAAATTTTGTTTTACTTTGCAATAAAAGTTTGCAGAAAGTAAAGTGGACTTCCATACACCAAAAAATAACAATGTGCATAGATTAGAGAAGTAGTAAGATACCAATTCTTCTAAAACTAATCCATAAATTTAACACAGCCAACAATGTTCAAATTTATTTATAGTTTCAAAGCAATCCTAATTTTTAAAAAAATCTCATTAGTTTAGGAATTGTTTCTACAGGGCAGGGCTTTTTTCTTTTTCTTTTCTTTTTTTTTTTTTTTCTTTTTTGGTGGAAATTGACAAGATCATTCTCCAATATGTATAAAAATATAAAAGGTCTTGAATCACCAAAGCAATATTCAAAGGATGTGCTAGTCAGCTTTCTGTTGCTGTGACAAAATACCTGAGAAACAATTTAAAGGAGAGAAGGTTTATGTTGACTCACAGTTTCAGAGGTTTCAGTCCTTGGTAAGCTAGTGTCATTGCTTTTAGGCCTGTGGGAACAGACAAACATCATGACCTTAGAACATGGTGGAGGAAAGCTGCCTACTTTATGGTGGCCAAGAATGGGAGAAGGGAGGGAAAGAGAGATGCAGGAGCAAGATGTACCCCTCCAAGGTATTCCCCTAGTGACCTAACTCCTCCAGCTGGGACCTACCTTCCACATACAGCCTTCAGGATCCACTCACTTCCCAAAAGCCCGACCTCCAATTATTGTTTCTTTGGGGACTAAGCCTCAATGTGTGAGCCTTTTGTATTCAAACCATAACAAAGGAGAAGGAGAAAGAGCAAGAAGAGGAGAAGAGGAGCAGCTGAAGGATTACACATCTCAGGCCAAAACTTAAAGTTTCACTAATTGAGGCAGTGTGGTCCTGGAACAAAGACAGGCCACCAGATGAGTGGAGTTAAATAGAGTGCTGCAGAAACAGAACCAGAATAAATGATTACCAACTCTTTTGTAATTCAGTGAAGAAAAGGTAGTTTTGAACAAATGAAACTGCAGCCATTGAATACTCATGTGAAAAAATCTTGTCTTTGTCTCATGTCATACACTAATATTATACTGTGCTACATCATAGGTCTAAACAATCAATTTTGGGGGCTGGGGATTTAGCTCAGTGGTTAGAATGCTTGCCTAGCAAGCACAAGGCCCTGAGTTCGATCCCCAGCACCAAATAAATAAATGAATAAATAAATAAAATAATCAATTTTTTAGAAGAAAATATAAATGAACATCTTTGAGACTTTAAAATAGAAAAAAATATTTCTGAAACAAGACACAAAAAACATGAACCATGAAAGATCAGTAAATTGAACTTCATTAAAATGAAGTGAACAAAATAATAAATCACAGGTTGAAAGGACATATATCTGCAATATATACAACTAACAAAGGGCTCGTGTCTGGAATCTCTGAGCACATCTACAAATCAATAGGAAAATGACAGTCAGTTTTATTTAAATAGTGAAAAGAATTTATAAGACACTTTACAGAAGAGAATATTAAAATAACAATAAATATATGAGTGCTGACTCATCTGTGAGCACTGAAATTCAAATGAAACCTACGTCAGTACCATTACCTACCTAACAGAATGGCTACAATTAAAAAAAATTGACAATAACAAACTTTGATAGGAAAACGAAGCATTTGGAACCCTCTCACATAGCTCTTGAAAGTATAAATAGTAGAGCCATTTCAGGGAACATTTGGCAGAAATGTCTGACGCTATATCTACATATTCCTGATGATGCAAAAATTCCATTTGAGGATATATAATGAGCAAAATGAGTATTTCTCTTTACTGCAGGATGGGTACATGCCCACCAAAGAGAGTGGGCATGAAAGCTTTCTTCATAATAATCAAAATTGCAAACAACCAAAATGTCCACTAAAAGTAAGTCTGATAAATGGTAGGATTTTTTTTTTTTTTTGTGGTGCCGGGGATCGAACTCAGGGCCTTGAATGGTAGGATATTAATAGGAAGATTTTGTGCTTTATATTTTGCAGTTATGAAAAAAAGACTATCTATTGGTTCCCGCAATAACATGGCTGGATCTCGCGGATATTCTGTTGCGAGAAAGAAGTCAAAATCAGGAGAACACACTGTGTGATTCTACTTAATATTTAAAAACAGGTAATACCAGTTGAACATGGTGACACATGCCTGTGATCCCAGCTAGCCAGGAGGCTGAGGCAGGAGAATCACGCGCTCGAGACCAGCCTGGTCAATTTAGGAAGACCCAGCCGCAAAATAAAATATAAAACAAAGCACTTCTCCAGCATGCACAAGGCCCTGGGTTCAATCCTCAGTACCATTAAAAAAAAAAAAAAAGTAATCCAACTTGATAAAAGTGAGAATAATTGTTCCATGTGTGGGGTATTGACCAACAGGGGCAGTGAGGAAGGCCACTGAAGTGCTGGATGTTTTCTACATTTTTAACCTTCTCTGCTGGTCAGAAATTCACAACATTTTATTACATATGTAATTCGCACTTAAGATTTGTGTCTTAAACTGTAGTTTAAAAACAAGCACGAAATTGTTACGTGACTTTTTCCATCTTGCCATCTATTTTCTTAAACATATTAATTGCAATCATTCTAAAGTCTATCTCTGTTAACGCAGATGTTTTGAGTCACTCATAGGCCTAGTCTCTCTTGATCCCATTTCTTCGAACACTTAGCAGCTCTGTGTGGAATACCAGGCATTATGAAAAATTGCAGAGGCTCTGGATGATGCCATCCTCTGTGGAAAGGTTTCCACTTCCCCACGGGCGGTGGGGGTGGGCATCGATCACCTCAGTCACTGGGCGCAGAGAGTTGAGGCCGCCCTGCCCATCTTCCTAGAACTTGGGTTTTCTCAGGGCACCCCACACCTAGGTTTCAGCCCTCTGAACAAAGCCTGGGGTGTTTACTAAGCCACCTACTACTTGGCTCCAATTGTCATCTTCTTGCCTCAGTGCTGTGAAGCTGCCAAAAACTCCCACTCTGCCTTCCTACCGTTTCCTGCTAAATTTCTCCACTTTTAACCTTGTTCTGCTTGAGAAGCGACCAATGTGTCAAGAAAGAAACTGGTGCCACGTGTTGGGTTGACTTCTCCAGGTTCTCCTTCTCTCTGCTGGATTACATAGTCCCAATTCTCAGCTACCTTGACACTTCTAGAGCTCCAGGGCGTGCCTCCTCACCCCCATGAGGCTGCCAAGTTCTGCTGATTGTGATACCTCTAGCATTCACCGTCTAAACAACTTTGAAGTCTGCTCAGTGCCAAGAACCAGCCGACGCCCCAAGGAATCAAACTGAGGGCCAATTGTGGGGCTCAGCACAAGGACCTCCTTTTATCCCCAGTACTCTTTCCTCATATCCAGATTACTTCCGACGCCTTCAGACAGATGTGTTTCTTTTGTATCTGTCTCTACATTTTCTTGACGGGAACACTGATCTACTACAAGCTATAACCTGTCCAGCTGAACTCAGAATCTGTTCATTAAAGCACAAATAAAACATTAAAGACACAGGAATGTTTAAGTTGTTTTCAATGTTGGCATTTCAGGAATTAAACGTAGATGATAGCAGTTGGGAGGAAGAATGGAGTATAGTATTGAAAAGAAAGATAATGTCATCAATGTCTCATTTTGTAAAACTGGTATGTGGTTGTTCTATAAATGATGATATAAGCGATTCGATAAAATGCTAAACCAGCACAAGTCACGGAATCCAAATGCAACTTCACTTTAGCTTTCCATTGCTCCTTGCGGATACACTCAGTGAGGTCTGCCTTTTCCTGCCCCTGGACAACACCACGGGCAGATTCCAGGACATTACTGTCAGGTACAAATGTACCCATTACTTTCAATTGCAAAGATTCTTAAGTCAAAAATTAACTTCCAGTCCTGAGGGATGGTGAAAAGGTTGAAGGGACTTAGCGTTGCAGTGCGTCTTGCCTGTCGGCGCCACGCTGCACTGAGTGTGCAGGAAGGAGGCGCCGTCTTTGTTGAGCTGCCCGTCCCCTCCAGCGGGGGTTCTTGCCTCTCCAAGATTAGATGAAGCACAGGGAGGAGGGGAGCGCGGCAGGGACGCTGCCTGTTAAACTGCTAGTAGTCACATTCTCTGGCCTGGTAGATGCCTAAAACTATCTGTTTCTCTTGTGGAACTTGCAGAGGCTTAGCTGGCAGGTATCTCTGTCTAAAGCATTGGTCCCACGGGTGATGGCGTCATTTTTGGTTCCCCTCTCCCCACTCAATCCTTCTCTGGCACCTCACTTACATAACAAGGACCCCGCCCTTTGCACCCATCGCCCTGCCCAATGTGTCCACTTAGGCAGAGTTTGCTGTCCCACGGGGTCCACATCTGGTCCACTGGAAGCACATGCATCCCTTTGGACCCACCATTGGAGAAGAGCACAGGTTTCTTCTGTTGTTTAATAGCAGCCTCCTTGGATCCCATCATCTAAGCTGCTCACAGGCTGACATTCTTCCCCTCAAACTCCCTAGAGAAATTAGTCACCAGTCCATTCTCCACTCCAAATCTCAGGGACACCCCTCCCAATTTGGTCCAGGTAAAGCCTAATCGAGCCTGCTTTGAGAAGACGAGGCAGGTGTTCTCTGCCCCAAACCCTGGGTGGGGGACATGGGTGAGAATCACAGCAAAAGTCTCTCTGAAAAATTTCCTCACAAAATGCTCTCTTCCCCTCCACCTCAGTGTCACCCTATCGTCTAGGTAGTAGTGGGCAGAGAGTGGCCCCAGGAGCTTTAGCTGAGACTTCACCGTCGCCTCTGTTAACCTGCATGTGGGAGATTTTTTCACATCCATTTTGATATTTATTGGCACCTCAGTCAAAATGAAGACAAGAAGTGTCCTATTTTCTGACATTCCCCACTTACAATGGTTTGGCTTTCAATTTGTTCATTCTATGCTGGATGGTGAGAAAATGATAGGCATTTAGTGGAAACTGTATGTTACAGTTTAGATCTAAACTGTCCCCCGAAATAGCTCATGTGTTCAGAGAATAGGCTTTTGGACATTGACTGGATCATGAGGGCTCTCTATCCTCATCAGTGGACTACTTCATTGATGAGATCATAATTTTATGGCATATTGGTAAGTGATGGAAACAAGAGATAGAGTCTAGCTGAAGGGAATGAATCACGGGGGTGTGACTTGGGAAGTATATCTGGTCCTTGGCCCCTTCCTCTCTAGCTTTTTTCTGTTTCCTGTGCTTCCCAAAAGCCATGAGGTAAGCAGTTTTCCCCTACTATGCCTTTCCACCATGATGTTCTTGCCTTGCACAGGCCTAAAAGCAGTGGAGCCAGCTGACCATGGACTGAAACTGCTAAAGGCGTGAGCCAAAATAAACCTTCCCTCCTTCAAGTCGTTATCCTCAGGTATTCTGTCACAGTGACAGAAAGCTGACCACACACTGTTCTTTGAATTTTGAATCTGGATCTTTTTCTGGGCCAGGGATATGAGCACTACCCCAGTCAGCCATGAGACCACAAGGGGAGATGACCAACACTGTACAGGACACTGTGCTGCTGAGCTGGGGTGCTTGTAGGCTACACATACTAAACATACTTTTTACTTAACTTATAATGGATTTACTAGGATATAAGACTATCTATATACTGATTAAAGCTATAAGGCCAACATCAGAGTGATCGACGGTCACAAAAAGCAAATATATCCAACAGCAAGCAGCTAAAGCAAAGGAGAAAAATGGGCCTGAAGCAAGAAATATTATTTGACTTCGTCAGTTTTTAACTTCCTCACATGGGTATGGGGAAATACACTTTTTACAAGAAAAAGAAAGGGACATAATGCCAAACACAATTTACACCAAGCCTCAGTACTAAAGAGTGCTCGGGAGTGGCAAGATCTGCAGGGAGCTGGAGACCGAATGCCTGGTGGTCAATACTCAGCTGAGGTCCACTGCTGCCATGCAAGAATGCAAGCCCAGCTTTGAGTGTTGCATGGTTTTTCAAAACAAGAGAGGAAATCTATATTTTTAAATTTATACACAATCTTTTAAATACTTGCTCAAACATTTTCCCCAATGATGTGCAAGCCAAACAACACTGCCAGTCCACACCCACTGCCAAGGACACACTACAGGAGAAGCTGACACCTCATGTCTCACGGTAGAAGGTCGGTCAGAATCCGCTTAAATTGATACACACGCAACATGATTTCTAGCACAATATTTAGATCTGTGAAGATAACTAAGGGGATTAAAGCCTTAAAAGTGGCTATTTTTAAAGGCAAGTGAAGAAAGACTGTAGTTTCTATTAGTGTATACTATTTTAGGGTTTTTTCCCCTTAAATTTGCCTGTATGACTCTGAGAAAAGAAATTACAAATAAGAATCAAAAATCCTGCCCTCCAAATCCAGCTGTGATTTGCCTTCCCCAGTTGGAACCTGTATCTTCATGAAGAAAAAGAAACAACGGACTTCGCTAAGCACCAAGACCATAGCAGCAAGTCTACCCATTCTGCAGGGCTCCTCTGGGGGTGCGCCAGCTTCTGCGCCTGATCCAGGTGCTCCACACGGCCTGCTCACCATCCTGTGCCTTGCATGTGTCCTTGGCAGTGCGGTTCTTGCTGGCTGCTTGGAAAGGACAATGCCACGATCTGAGCACGTGCAGAGTGTGTGCCCGTAGGAGGGCACACTGAGCCGAAAGCCCTCCTCTGACTCCAGCAGCCAATAAACGCATGGCATATTCCCCCTGCGCTTCCTACTTCCTCCCACCGCCCTCCTCTCGTCATTAATCCAACAGCATCCCCAGGGCTGCCCATCTGCTCGCTAACCCTGCTGTGATGGCCACCACCACCCTCACTCACACCCCGGGACACCTCGTCTCCCCGGGTTCTCCATCCAGATGACATGAACCCTTGAGCCGGAGACTGGGGCTCTCTTGGGCAGAACCTCACCCCTCCTGGGGACAAAGGTCACTTGTCCTTAGATTTCTCTGAACAAAAAGGTGGCCAGACTAATCTTGTCTCAGAATGAAATACACTACAGGGTTTTTTAAAAATAGCCAACAGCCGCCAAGTAGTTTGCATTGGGCATTACTTTAATCTCCATGACAGTTAGTTATCCCCATTGTAAGATTAGGAAACTGAGGTGCACACAGGTCAAATAATTTGATTAAGGCAGAAATTTAATAAGCAGCGAAGCCTGTGTTTTAACCCAACTCTGACTGCAGAACCTATATTCTTAGTACTGTTAAGTCATATTTCAGTACAAATGAATACAAAATGATACTGCCACAAACAGGCTGCAATCATCAAAATCTGATTCTACTACATTATGGGCATCGCTCTCCACAGCGAAACGAGTACAACACTGTTGACATTTTAATACTTTCAGAATAATTGCTCTTTCTCCTTCTAGCTGTAAATTGTTTAAACAGCATTCTGAACCACTTATAAATGCAAAGAAAAATAAATAAGTAAATTCAAAGAAAAAATTCCAAGGCTTTTCCGCTGGAGGTCACTCTCCTAACTGTGAGCTCTGGTTTGTCAGCCGAAGACACCAGTTAGCCAAACCACGGCGGGAGACATCAATGTGACCAGCAGATGGCACTAGAGTCCCACGGAATCTGAGGTTGCGTCCTTAGCCAAACAGCTTTGCTGACAATAAGCATCTCTATAGACCTATCAGGGCAAACCGTGCTAAAATCATTATTTGGGGGGTGCTGGGAATTGAATGCAGGGCTTTGTGCTTGCTAGGCAAGCGCTCTACCACTGAGCTAAATCCCCAACCCCTAAACTCATTATTTTAATAAATGTTTAAATATAACACTTTTTGGTTGTCAAGCTAGCCCACACCAAACACACACAAAATTTACTCATCTTCCAGGAAAACAGAACAAAATAAGATATGTTTGTTTGACATAACAAAGTAAACACAGGGTGGCTGGGGATTTAGCTCAGTGATTAGAGTGCTTGCCTTGCAACCACAAGGGCCTGAATTCGATCCCCGGCACCACAAAACAAACAAACAAACAAACAAAGTAAACACAGGGAAAAATAGGAGGATTGGTTGAAGTGAATGACAATTTAGACTAGGTTATGGAGTTCTTTTCTGGGTGGCTTTCACCAAAAACCACAGCCACACCCAGGATCGGAAATACAAAGGGCATGCACAATCTCCAAGTGTTTTCTATTTTCCCTCAGCAAGGTGCTGTGGTTTAGTAGTCAGTAGTAGTCCAGGCAGCCCGCATTAAGTGAGCACTTAGGTATGTGAAAGGAAGCCAGAACAAAGTGTCCTGCCTTTATATACCGTGTTAGATCTTGGAGGCCATGTCAGCCCCTAAGAATCTTGCCCACTAAAAGTATTATTAGGCATCAAATGTTCACCTCACTGTTCTAGTTCCTATGTATTGGCAGCCCTGTCCACACCTCACTTCCAAGAATTTGCTTGATCAATTACTTCACATGCAGCTGCATCCTGTAGGAAGCACTCACAGAGGTCTCTTGCCCACCACGATCGGGCCCAGGTTTACGCCATTCTGCTCCATTTACTGCTCACCTCGCCAATATGACATGTCAGGAGGAGAAAGCTAGCCACTAGGGATGGAGATAAACATTAACATTTTTATGACAGTGACTTGGCTGAAATAATTAAGATTTACAGTCCCAGTTATGAAAATTGAATTTTATGTCAAGGAAAACCTACTCCACTGTCTGGAGGGAGGGTTGAGAAGTGACACTTCTTTAGAAGAGCCAGCTTTGTCATACCTTGGTACTTGACCAC
The DNA here is from genome assembly GCA_004026905.1 of Hystrix cristata. Classification (NCBI taxonomy): domain Eukaryota; kingdom Metazoa; phylum Chordata; class Mammalia; order Rodentia; family Hystricidae; genus Hystrix; species Hystrix cristata. Next base: position 113,648 of record PVJO010001740.1, read on the forward strand.
TTTGAAACTTGTCAGATTTGGCACTTGATGCATTTTGTCCCAGTATCTTTATTTGTCTGGTACTGGACCCACAAGCTAGAATTTGTCCGTGTCGATTGCCTTGTGATTTTGCACCCATTTCAGCCAAAGCAACTTGTCTTGTATTCCTCGTTTCTGCCACTCATCACACCTCCCAGAACCAACTAACAATGGGTACAAAGGCACCACTCTGCTGAGTCACATATTTGAATGGCAGGGTCCAGACAACCAACGGGTACTTCTCTTTGTACTTTTACTCAGCTTAAAGTGCTTGAAAATATATTAAAGATCTATCTTTTTATATCTTGAGATATAAAATGAGAGAATTGAAAGCAGCGGAAAGTATACTATTTTAGACAGACTGGCACCCTGAACTAGAACATCCATACATGATGGATCTAAAGGGACTGGAAAACATACTCCTGCCTTCTCTCTTCATCCATACAATGGAAGTAACGGTACATTTATCTTGCTGGGTTATTGGGAAGATTAAATATAAAATACGAGTACAGAATACTGCTTGGCATAAAGTAGTCCTCAATAAATGGTAACTTTTTACTAGATTACCTATTAGATACACTGTTTACCATATATTGGAATCACTTGGGGAACTTTCAAAAAATACTAACTTCTAGGCCTTACCCAAGACCTGTTTTTAAATATTCTTGAGGTGGCCGTCCAGGCATCGGTATGTTTAAGGCTTCCCAAGAAAGTAGCATCTTCCAGGGCTAGGGACCACTGCAATAGCAGTGGCGAACCTATGGCACGCGTGCCGCAGCAGGCTGTTTGTATCACTGAAAGCTCTAAAAGGTCCACCGTCACTGCATTGTTCCATCTTTGACAACAGGAATTGCTCATCTTTGTATCTCCAGTCCTTGAGCTAATGACCCACACATGGGAAAATACACTGTTGTCTGCAGTACTGAACTGATAATGTGAGAAGATCTAGAAGGAAATAAATTCCAAGAATATACTCCAAGTAAGACCTCAAGATGATTTTAGGTGTAACTATTTCCCAACAGTATTCTAGGTACCCAGGAGGAGAAAGCTTACCTGGCTACCTTAAGACACTCGAGGAATGGAATGTAGGGGAAAGAATAATAGTCAACAGCAAAAAATTTCACAGAGGCTCAGAATTTATACTGATAGAATACCAACAATTGTAAAGTTAAACTAAGCTGTCATTTTGGACAACCGAGAAAGAATCTTTAACACATATTAAAGAGAACTGTTCAAACACAAAAACCACGTACCAGTCATTCCTTGATTTTTTAATCAGGACTTGTACTTCTTTTTTTTTTTTTTTTTTTTGGTGCTGGGGATCGAACTCGGGGCCTTGTGCTGGACTTGTACTTCTTACCAAGAAGCACAATGCCTTATAAAACACCTAGCTCAGCAAATAAACGTTGAAGTCCCAGTGATCACTGAAGGATAAAGGAAGTGGATTTTAGGAGTTAAAAACAAAACCACTAGGAGATTTTCTTCAAAAATGTAGAAACTGTTGGAACAATGCGGGGATCGCGGGCAAATTTTACCTAACTGCACACAGCCTTAGTTTTGTGCAGTGTGCTAAAAGCAAAGATACAGATTTGGATTGTGGAAATTACGAAGTGTTATTTATAGGAAAACAGATGCACAGAGTTCATAATGCTGAATTAAATTAGACACGCAAGATTAAGTATCATGTGGTTTCTCTTACATAGAGAGTAAAATAAAAGATGATAGTAAACAGGGAAATAGATTTTGTGGAGATGGGAAAGGGATCTGGGAAAGAGGGGAGACAGGAGGGAGAACAGAAGTAAAAAAAGATCAAGATGCAGGGGATAGGGATTCAGCTGAAGTGGTAGAGCACTTGCCCAGCAAACACTAAGGCCCTTAGTTTGATTCCCAGCACCTCCCCCACCAAAAAAGATGCAATAGGTACAGGTACCAATACCCCACAATGAATATGTTCATTATGTATCACAAATATATACTAATAAAAATTCAAAACACTCAATCAGAAGATATTATTTGGTCCTATTCTCTTTTTGAGTGTGCTTTGCAACTATTACTATAGCCATAAAAATGGACAATATTTTGAAGTACTTTTTTCTCTTTGAATGTTCACTCACCTTCCCATCTCAATTTAATATAGTTCAGTTTTAGTGAATGTTAGAGAATTTAGCCAAAGATATCACTTTTGATCAATTAAAAAGCATTTATTAAATACTCATATGCTCTAAGCAGTACACTAGATACAGAAGGTTTGATTGCACAGGTGTTACAAGCTTTCAAACGGTTCATAATTCCAGTAATTCAGCTATAAAATGGTTCAACTATTAATTCAAAATTTGTGCAGAAAGAGATAACTTGCTTAGTACTTTATCCTTACACTAGTTTTTCTTTTCTTTTAATTGACCTAATACTAGGACATTTCAAAGTGTCTCAAATCAAATATCATTTGTTATGAGCCTGGAAACACATTCTCAATAGAAGCACAGAAAGCAGTAAAACTTTTCCCCCTTAAAGCTGTATTAATAGCTGATACCACCAACTACTCTTAATAAGTAAAGCTAACTTAGTCTATAAATGAACTAAGACCTCTTATGTCTCCCCATCCCATTCCTATGTGTACCATGTTGCCTCTGTGTGTGTGTGTGTGTGTGTGTGTGTGTGTGTGGGTGAGTGGGTGGGTGGGTGTGTGTGCACTGCGGTTTGAAGCTAACTTTGTGCATGTTAAGCATGCTTTATCCTGAGCTACACCCCCAGCCGGCCTGTTGTAAACTTCGTTCTCTTTCCACTTTTACCAACTAGAAGTTGGAACTTCCTTTTTGAAAGTGAAAAGCATCAAGCTGAAACTTTTGGCACTCTCACTTTTTAAGGTCATCTCCTAAGCGTGAGCTTAATCTGTCAATCTCTGATGGGGTACCGTTTTTCTTTAGTCATTATGGGGAGGAATTTCAGAGCTGGGAAGTAGAGGGAACATAATTACGTGTACACAGCAATGAATCTGTTTTTTTCAAACCTAAACCATCCTCATCTTGCACTGTCCTCACTTGCTTTATAACTTGTGAACTGCAAAGCCTCCTGCTGGTCTCTTTGGTGACATGAGCTTCTTTGTTCACTCCAGGTTTAAACTGTGCTTAAATTATTACTGCACGTCTCACCACTCTTGAGCCCTGAAGAGTTCAAATTTGGTAAACCTTTTCCATGGCTTTTATGTAAATTATACCCTGAGAAAGCTGGTTTTTAAATAACGAAGCTTCAGAATTTTTAATGTCATTTTTCAGTGTTTAGTTCTGCTATGAGAAGTGGTTGTGGGTCTGATTCATGTGTTTTTCTGGGAGACTTAGATTGTTTCTTTACTTTCTTTTGTATTTTTTGAAAAAATTCTACTCTCATTACCAAAAAAATATATAGTAATTTTTTTATTTCTGTATGTACAAAAAGTGGTATCATCTGAATGTATCACTTTGTAAACTGCTTTTTCCTCGGGCAGGGTGTTCTGGAGTTACTCATGAAAATATGATACATAGTCATTTTAATGATTAACAGTAATCTGTCTTTTCCATTATAAACAGTGTTGCAAAGAATATTCTTGCTTGTATTCCTTTAAGTGCAGATAATAGTTTCTCCAAGGAGTGTATCTTTTAATGTATCTTTCAGTGGAAAGTGTATCCTTCCTTCTGTTGAGGAAGTTATGTGTATCTTCAGCTTTTCTAGATATTGACAAACTGCTCTCCAAACTAATTGTTCCAGTTTACCTTCTACCCAGGGGTCACATTTCCTCATATCCTCCACCTGCCCTTTTTTGTTTGTTTTGTTTTGCTTTTCAACTTTTATAGGAGACAAAATATAATGATGGGGGAAAACTAAGCTCTTTATTATCAAGTTTCAAGGCTCTAAAACTTCACAATGGTACATTTAAGTACTGGCTTTTGCATTCATTGTGTTGACTCTATACTATTTCCTTTAAATCTAAAGATGTATCTTTCAACTCCGGGAAATTCTATTCTGGCCCCTACCCGCCCCAAAGCTGTAAAGAATCTAAGACTTTGCACATACTAGGCAAGAATTCTACCACTGAGCTATACTACCACCACCGCCACCCCACTTTGGCTTGTTTCAAGGTTTGTAGTTTTGTTTGTTTTTGAGACAGGGTCTTGCTGAGTTGCCCAGCCTGACCTCTAACTTGCCATACTCCATATAGATCAGTAGACTACAGAGTAGATGAACAGATGAAACGTCATCCATTTTATTTCAGGTCGGAAAATAGATTAGTTGCTCCTTTCACATTTTAGAAAACCAGAAGTAGCTTTTTAAAAACCAGAAGTAGCTTCAGAATATGGATTCTGAAGGAATATTTAGATTCTGAAGGTTAACACATTCATTAAAAGACACCAAATACTAAAAGTTTTCAAGGCAAAATAAAGTACTTATGGACCTCAAATTGAAGAAGGTGCTGTAGCATTAAGTCAAGGTCCCATCCACTAGATGTGAAACAAACAAACAAAAACTAATGATAGAACTTAAGATTTTTGGCTTCTGTTTCACAGGCCTTCTTTTTTCTTTTCACATTCCTGCCTTACTAAACTATTCACAAAGGATTCTTTGTCTTGAGTTTGTTCCAACATCAGTGCTTAAATATAGAACCTCTTGGATGAGTAAGCACTTGACCAGGGTTTTCTCCTAAACAATCCCACATGCTTATTTCACTTAGAACAGTGAAGCTATACAACTTATTTTTCTTTTCCTGGCCTTATCCTGGAATATCTAAAGCTGTCAAGTGTTCATTCTTCATAAATATGTCTAATGAGGACTAATGTTGCAAATTACATTAAAAAAAAGGGGGGTTGCCTAAGCAAAAAATTTTACCAGCAGATTTATATATAGCAAGAATTTGTGAAGCCTCAATTATCAACATAATATTAGGCATGGAGAAACAATCACAATGAATATTAATATAGCCTTCATACATGAAGAGCATATTATCTCATCGAGAAGAAATAGAGGAAGGAGGCAAGGAACAATATAAGGCTATCAAAGCCAGAGTTGGTGGTGCATGCCTGTAACCCAGCACTTGAGAGGTTGAGGCAGGAGGATTACTAAAAGTTCGAGGCCAGCCCAGGCTACATAGTGAGTTTAAGTTCAGCCTGAATTACAGAGTGAAACCCTGTCTAAAAAAGAAGAATATAAGCCTAACAGTGATTACAGGACAAAAGAGAAGGGTTTTTAGAAGGCAGTTTCCTATACTTTCCTATCCCCGGAGAAGATTCTCACTCTAGTAATTTACTGATTAGATGTGAGGAGGAGCCAGGAATCTGAATTTACAGGAAGCAGACACTGACTACTATTAACATAAAGTGAAAAGCTGGTATACCCAAGGAATGGTTCATTAGAGAAATGAGCAACCAGCTGAACCTAATAGTGTAGAGGCTTTAATCAGTTTTAAGAGGCAGAAGAAGTAGCATATTTGCATTTTAAGAAGAGGTGAGCCTGGTAATATGTTCAGCAGGGGCATGAGGATAGATTTGTTTTAGAGATGGTAAGAGTTGAAAGTGAAACAAAACCTTGTCGAGATTTTATTCTAGCCACAAAAATATTTCCTACACAGACAATACAAAGTTATTTGTGCTGAAGAATGGCACGAGGAAGCCAGCTTTTTAGCCCTATTGACCAGACAGAGGCATTTAGAATAAGTACACGGTGAAAGCTGAAAGACCAAGCCTATTCACTCATGCACTCACTTTGTGAGTGTGTACCGGGCACCCCAATTTTCTGAACTACTCTTTGCTAAGTGCAAAGAATGCTCAGCTATAAGCACCAGAACCCAGGACTATTATGCCATTCCTGTGAGTTGTCTGTATTTAATTCCTTTTTCTCTTTTTTCTTTTTTTGCTAACTAAAATTTCTTCTTGTAGCTTGACTTAATTTAGGATCCTAACAGCTTTCCGTTCTGTATTTATGCTAATTTGCCTAGCTATTCGGAGTCACCGCATTTGCAATTTAAATGTTCTGTGTAATTGTTAGAAAACTACTCTGTAAATGAGATGAAAAACAATTTTGTTCTATCCAAAATGTATTTAACAGACAAGCAGAGAAAGAAGGGTGAGAAAGAACAAAGGAAGAATAAAGCCATATTGATGGCTAGTTAGACCTGGAAGTAGAATAGTTAAGGAAATTTTAATGCTAATGTGTTCATCAGAACCAAGAGGATTCAATCAGAATGCATTGTAATAAATACTGAAGAAAATTAAAGTTGAGTAATATGATTAATCACATCCTGCTTAGAACTGTGTCCCTGGGGTGGTGTGAACTATGTGTTGTATATTTCACTAAAGAACTTCTGAAGTCTTAAGCAAAGGAGGCACCAAATACCAAACTATTATCAGTGTCATTAGTTATTGTATCACACATTCCAACTTGTAAGAACTGGTGATTTTCTCTGTTGTCCTTCAGTCTCTTTCTGAGAACCCCATCCTAGCCAATAATGGGAAATTTAATCGGAATTCTCATCAATGCTAAATGTTAAAAGGCATTAGAGTCATGCAGGCAACAGAGGTCACAAAACAGGGCCAGTCAGCCTGGATTTAGTTCCTCGTGGTACTTTGTGGCCCACAAATTACATATCATAAATAAATAACTATACTAACTACTAAAAGTGTCTAAGGAGTTGCCAGAATTAATACAGTAAATTTGTGTTTGAGGCTTCTCTCACAAAATCAGATCCTGCAGAATCTGGCCTCCATTAATTCTTGTCAGCAGTTGACTGCAATTGAGAAGTAGTTTCTTGTAAAATGCCACAGTCCCTGTACTCTTTATGATCTTATCACTAATGCCACCATCAGTCTGTTGTTTGGATTTACCTCCTCTTCCATTTAGGCATTTGATATTTGCAATCCAGCCCACCTGGTCCTGAAAGAGAACTGGGGCCAATGCTACTTAGCTGATAAACCAACTGAAAGCCAAGTTAAGGGGCTCCAAAATTAGAACCACTGAACCACGAGGATTGTTTTTGAAATCTGTGTGCTGTTAAAACCATATATAACCAGCAAAAATGACAGAACGGTACTGGATGGTTAATGTCTATTTTACAGTGTAGAGGACTTTTAAAAGAACTTTTAACTAAATGGGAAGAGGAAGACTTTTTGCATGTCAAAAGTTTTTCAGAGCAGGCAACTATGAAAATTATTACCTGGACTCTAAGTTGAGATTTGAGCACTTTTTTCCTGTCCCAAATTTTCAGCTATGTCAAGAATCAGAAACTATAGTATCTACAGTTGAAACTACTTGGAGTCCTTTGTCAGAGATCACAAATAAAATTAGTGCAATAGTCAGTGAGCTCTCATCATCTTTAGTAGAGATACAAAAATATTCGAAGGCAGACGAGGAGAAGGTACCAAGTTTGCTCTTCAATGCACACTCATTTGGAATGCATGTAAAGCACAACGCTGCACCACGTGTCCCTGATCTCCACTTGTAGTCGCTACTTTTCCTCATATTTTAGCAAAGAATAGTTATTATTTCATGTGTGCCCAAATAATTCAGACTCAATAATGTGGGCTCAATAATATGTTGTGAGAACTAAGATAAGATAAAATATATGCAAACATAAATTTAATTTTTACATAATAAAGCAAATATTAAAGTTTTTGTCAAAATGAAATTATATATAATATTAAAAATAATAACATCTGTATTAATTTCAGATAATATTAGAAAAAAAGAAGAAGAAAGAGAGGGGAGAAAAGATTGAACAATGTATCAAATGCTCATCAAGAATGAAAAGGATTGGGCTGGAACTGTAGCTCAGTGCTAGAGCACTTCCTGACCATGTGAGACCCAGAGTTCAATACCTCAGCTGGATGGGGGGGGGGAGAGAGAAAGAGATTCCCATTTACTACCCAGAAGGAAGAAATATTTTAAGAAATAATAGTGAGTAATTTTCCACAATTAAAGAAAACCTGAAAGATCTAAGATCGGAATGATTCTAAACTACCAAAGAGGAGGACATGTTTATTAATCGTCCAAGACAGACAGAAAATTATAAAAGCATCTACAAAGAGAACAAAATACTTGCCAAAGAAAGGGTCAAATATCATATTTTTCAAAAGCAACATTGGACACAAAAAAGACCGTGGGCACATGTTTTAAAAGTATTAAAAAGAAACAAATCTTGCACCCAGAAATTTGTTGAGCTAAACATTCATAAATGTAAGTATTCAATGGAGATACTGTCTGGTGTAAAAGGAATCAGGAGTTTTGTCACAAAAAGATCTCTCTGGACTCTTAGAAAAAGTATTTCAATGAGGAGAAAAATAAGTACAAGAGAATACTAGAAAGTAAATGGAAATACAGGCACAAAAATAACTTAGTGACATCAGGGCACTCTGTGGCCTAGAAGAAGCAAAAACTGCGTAGGAGTTGGGAATTTAGCTCAAGAGGCAGAGCTCTTGCCTAGCAAGCGCAAAGCCCTCAGTTTGATCCCCAGCCTCTCTCCCCGCAAAAAGTGCTGTGTATCTATAGTAATTCAGAACATAAACACTTAGTATCAAATAGGAAGGACAGAGAGGGTCAAGGTGAGAGTAACTGTGGTGCTAAGAAAAGTAAACTAGATGTTGATAAGTTTAAGGAATTAAGAGAGAAAATAAACAAGCTTTGCTCTTAATAATTTGGTGACAACCATCTAAAAAATAAAAGACTATCATAAATGTCTCCCAATCAATCTCACACATACACACACACACACACACACACACACACAGATCCATTCAATGAAATGCAGAAAAGGAAAATAAATAGAAAATGTGAAACAAGATGTTATGAAGTCCAAATATGTTGCTCTATTTAATTAAATGTAAATGAGTTAAAAACACAGATCAAAAGATCACTAAAATTGGGTTTAGAAGCAAAATGCAACAAACTGTCTGCAAGAAAAAAGTTATTCAGAAAGTTTGAAAATAAAAGGGTGGACATAGATACATATTCCACAACAATGAAAAAAAATAAAGCCAAGAGAGTAATTGTAATATGACAAATACAATATTTTTCACCCTGAATTCTAAAAGAAAGTGAACATTAAGAGTAATGATATAATCATGATACAATGTAGTGCCTCAAGTGATATAAAGCAATAATTGGTAAAACTAAAAGGAGAGTTAAACCCGCAATGTTACACACACTCTCAGAATTCCGCTGGGTGTGATGCCACATGCCTATAATCCCAGCTCGGGAGGCTGAAGCGGGTGGATCACCGTGAGTTCGAGGCCGTCCTGGGCCACATAGTGAGTTCAAGGCCAGCCTGAATTACATAAGGAGACCCAGTTTCAAAAAAAAAGAAAGAAATGCACTGGGGATTTAGCTCAGTGGTTAGAGTGCTTGTCTTGCAAGCACAAGGCCCTGAGTTCAGTCCCCAGCACAAAAAAAAGAAAAGAAAAAAAGAAAAAGAAAAAGCAATTTATTGATAAAGCATACTAATAATGAGCTCCATGTTCTTTAAGTAACATGATTAACAGACTCAAATAATTAGCTAAATAACCAACAACAACAACAACAACAAAAACAGCGGAAAATTCTTTTGGAGCACACATGGAACATGGGCAAAAATTTCCCAGAAACACTTTCAGCTGGCTTTTGGCCATATCTCATTGACTGTAATTATATATAATAGGGCCTCTCTGGCTGCCAAAGACCTTGTACCTGTATATTTAGATTTAGCAGCCTGTACTAAGATGTAGGCAAAGAGGATGCTGGGAAGAGTTTGGGATTGGCTAACCTTCATTATTTGCCATACTTTGGATACATTGCTGGATCTAAAAGCTCAAATTCCAAATATTCACGCTCAGAATTTGTACGGCATTGCCTTCACCGACCCAAGAGAGGTTTACGTCAGTCTCTCACAAGTTCTCCTGTGGTTGTTTTAACATTTTTACTCTTCAGAACCTCTAAGGTCTTGTTTTATTCTTATGTTCTGAAGTTGCATGGGGGTATGTTTAATTGCACGTGAACATATCTTATATTCTCTCTACTTAGCAATTGGTAAGCCTTTTAAATTTTGAATATTTTTCCAATTCTAGGATCTTTTCTCCCATTGTTTCTTTGACAGTACTCTCTCCTCCTGTTTTCTTGATACAGCAATTACTCCTATATAGTGGCTTTCCTGAACTGTCTTTCCCTACTGTTTTCTACTCTTCTACTTTTACTATTATTTTGGAATCTCTGTCTCTCTGTCTCTCTCTGTCTCTCTCTCTTCTCTCAAGTGTTTCTACTCAGTGGCATTTCTACTCAAAGTCTCCATGAACATCAGGCCTTGGTGTTCCACAGGCTTGTTGCTTGTTAGAAATGTAGAACTTCAGGCCTTACCTCAGACCTACTGAATTAGAAGTGCCAATTTAATAAAATCCCCAACATTCTTGTAGATATTAGAGTTTGACTAGAATCACTGGATTTTCCTCAACTTCATTTTCCACTTCTATTGAAATATTTTGTTGCAACATGCATAGTTTTAGTTTCTAATAGCCCTTTTTTGATACTGTTTCTTTTTCAAAGTATTTTGTTTTATGTATTATCTTGGCCCATTTGAACTGCTATAACAGAATATTACAAAGTGGGTAATTTATAAAGAATAGACTTTAGTATATCACAGCTCTGATGACAGGGAAGTCCAAGATCAAGGTACCAGCATCTTCTGGTTTCATCTTCACATGGTGATACAGCCAGAGAGAGCAAACTCCCACTGCCAAACTTTTTAAAATGGCATTGATCTAGTCAAGGACACAGAGCCTCGTGACCTTGGCGCCTCCCAATGCTGCTGCACTGGGGACTAAGTCTGCAGCACACGAATTTTGGGGGTGTTATACCATGTCTGTAATATCGTCTTGAAACCAATTAATTTTAGTTGTCTTATGTTTCTTCAATTACTTTCCCTCCTCCACTACTACTTTTGTGTGTGTGTATCTTGGTCTAGATTGTTTGAGTTGCTTTTTTTTATTCCTTATACATCTACTGATCCTTTATAGTACTTTTGTTTTTAAGAGTGAAAGACTTGATGGATTGCTTCATGGAGCTCATGTGAGTTTCTCCTGTTACATAAGTACACCCAGCTCCTGATAAGCCTTCTTCCTTTAATGGGAAGCCTTCATTTGTTGAAGGCCCATGTTAACTGGCCTGCTGAACTTCATAGAAGTCAAGAAGTGAGGCCTGGTATTCACCTTGGAAAATATGTCATGAAATTGTCTTATGTTTTCCAGAATCAGGCTTTTCTCTTTGCTTTTCTGTGGTGACTGCTGGAGGAGGGCTGGTTCTTAGCACCCCTCGTGCCACGCTCTGATTTGCGCATGCTGGCCAGTCTCCCACAGCAGAGCTCTGCCACCGTGCTGCAGCTAGAGGTCAGCTCGCCCTTTATCCCGCAGGGGGATAGCTAATTCTATTCTGCTTTGACCCCACAATTTCTTTTTAATCTGCTGCAGAACTTCCTTACTATTGCCACTCCTGTGGGATGTATATAACTTTTTATTTTTCTGTAGTGTCATTTCAGTGGAGTCTCAGAAGGAAGGACAGACAAATGTACATGCTCACTCTGTGACCTTGAACCAGAGACCTCCAAGGCATTTTCTGCAGCACTATACTTAGATCATGTTCTTTAACTGTAGATGGAAAGCTGTGACATCCATCAGGGAATCCTACTTATGCCTAATTTAAAAAATAAATACCATCGCCTTTAGGAGTGGATCTGCATTGCTAGAAGCGTTTGTAGACAATGTAATGTGGGTGGATTTGTCTTCAATAGAATAATTAGAGCAGACTGAAATAGTGCTGTTTAATGTCAAGATGGAAGAAGCTTTAAGATAGAAAACCCTTAATAGCCAGACTTTCTGATAGAAACATTGTGCTGATTAAGGCCTCAGATGAGGTGAAACTGTAAAGCCAACAGATCTGACAGTAACTCGGCCCAAGCCAGGTGCAGCGGCGCATGTCTGTAATCCCAGCACTTGGGAGGCTGAGGCAGGAGGATTGTTGCTACAAGTTTGAGACCAGTCTGGGCTGTGAGACCCTGTTTCAAAAAAAAAAAAAAAAAAAGGGAAAACTCAGCCCAAGAAACCAAAAGCACAAGGATAGAGATTAAGAGCAACAGCCATGATATGATATAGATGCTAAAAATAGCAAGTGGAATTTTAACTTATCCAAATAGAGGTGTCACGGAGGCCTTAATAGGTCAACCCTGACCTTGTTGGTCAGTCCTTATTTGCAGCATTATATCTAGTTGTGAGAGTCACAATTTAAGAAAAATTATACAGTGTTTGACCAGTAAGATGATCATGTGCAGAATGACTGAAAGAAGGGAAGAAAGTAAAACTGCTCATCTTAAGCAGGCAGCATAACTATAGATACAGATGTATACTACATACTACTATATACTATACAGTATGGTGTATACTGCTATCTACTACTATTTAATATATATTATACACATACATGTACATTTTTTTGAGACACAGTCTCACTATGTGCTTCAGGCTGGCCTTGAACTCACTATGTAGCCCAGGCTGGCCTCAAACTCATGGTGAATCCTCCTGCCTCAGCCTCCTAAGTGCTGGGATTACAGGCACGCACTACCACGCCAACCTTGACAATTTCTTAAAAGTTTATTTCTTGAAAGAGTACACTACAAAGGTAGTGGATGCCTATAGTGCCAGCACTCAGGAGGCTGAGGCAGGAGGATCACTGTGAGCTCAAGGCCAGCCTGGGCTCCAGGCTACACAGTGAATTCAAGACCAGCCTGAATGACATAGTGAAATCCTATCTCAAAAAAACAAACAAAAAAGAAAAGAAAAAAGAAAAAGGAAGAACAATAGATTACACTTTCTTTAAAAGGAACTGAAAGAGGAATTAAACCCTCACAGTGTAGCAGTGTGTGCCTCAAAGACAGAATTGAAACAAATAAATGAAAGTTTTATGGGAGTGAATTTTGGCTCAATTTGTGATAGAATCTAATAGCAAACCGAGTTAAAATAAAGTGGATTCCAGAAGAAACACTGACTTTCTTCACTGGTGTCATAAAAGCAGGAACAAAATGGCCATTTGTCAAATTCACATAGTAGTTAAACCCTGGTACATAATCGGCTTCTTTTCAACACTGAGATTTTATGAAATATGATCGAGGGGAAGGAAATATAGTGGCTGCTACGTTCACAGGAAACTGCAAAATTATTCTGGATCTGGGGTTTGTGGTTTCAGGTGAATCACTGTCGCAGCCCCTGCTGTCCCTGCCCGTTTCCTTCTCCAGGGTCAGTCGCCATCAGCACCTGCAAGCTCCTCATCCTCAGTTCTTGCCCTCTTTTCTCCTCTCTAAAATACAACCTCCGCTACTTTCCAGTCTCCTTCCCTGCTTTGCTACCACTTGTCTCCAAAAACTGAATCATATATTTAGGTTTTTTTACTTTGTTTATTGCCTATCTTGCAATGGAAGATGCGACTTCAAAAAGATGCTGCTTCTCCCTAAGTATGTGTGAATTCGGTGGGGTTGCAATAAAATAGATACAGATATTTATGATAATAGATAAGTCAATTTTAAATGTTCATGTGGAAAGAATACTTGAGAAATAGTAGCCAGAAAATGTCCAGACTAGAAGAATTACAAGGTGGAACCAACCACACCGTATAATAAAGTTTATATACTATAAAAGCCTCAAATATTAAAATAGTATTATTGTACAGATACGTTAATAGACAAGAAGAGACAATCATATGGGAATTTAGTATATGAGAAAGATTATATTATTTCAGGTGTTTTGTTGGAGTAATGAAAAGCTAACAAAGTGATGAAAAACTATGCGCTTGATATGTGAACAGACAAATTTACACACAGTCATTTTTATCCCTTTTAGAACATTACGACTCTCTATACATTAAAAATTTTAAAGAGAGAATACAATCTTCAACTCAGTAAAGTGTTCTCTTTAAATTATCTTCTGCCTTATAATTTAATTTCCATTATTTTATTAATGGAATTTGAGTTGTTTTCAATTATGTAAATAATGCATCCATGAGTAAATTTAAAGACAAAACTTTTCTGAATTGAAGACTACATTCCATAACATTTGTGTATGTCTACATACACACAATATGTACATAGATATAATAATCTGCATACATACTAGAATACACAGGCATAAAAGTGCATAAATCTCAAAAAAATTTGGATAAAATCTCCAAACATTACCTTAATGAAAAATTGAAAATCACATTATTACATAAAGTTCAAAATATTGCAAAATAAAAAATAAGCTGTTAAGGCATACACATACATTTTACACACACATGTAATAAACATGTAGGGGAAAAGCAAAGGAAAATAAATACCCATTTAATATCAGAGCTATTAGTGTAAGTAGAGAGTTTGGGATGGATGGTGATAAGATTTGGAAAGGACGTGAAAACAGGAAGTGGGTGGTAGACTAGATTAACAAAGACCTGAGACTGCTATTCTTAAAGGGCCTGTGTTTAGCTTGTGTGGTGGTGTACCCCTGTAATCCCAGCATTCTGGGAAGCCATGACAGGCGAATAGCAAGTTGGAGCCTAGCCTGGCGATTTAGTGACTCAGTGAGACTTTGTCTCAAAAAAGAAAACAAGAAGAACTGAGGCTATAGCTCAATGGGAAGACCCTGGTTTCAATCTGCAGTACAAATAAACAAAAACAAAAACAAAAGCTTAGTTTCAAAGGTAGACTTTGGCTGATATCTGAGAACTTGGATTTTGGGAGGATTCCCACCGTTGCCTAATAAGAATGACTCATTATGTCCAAACTGTAGAAATACTGTGGCTTGTGTTGAATGCCTGTTTCATTCTGGAAGTCTTGAATTTTTCTGTGCCACATAGAGTATATCTTATTGATTAGCACCCAGCAGAAACCCGGGCCACTGTGTCCCTAATGAGCTTCTCCGACAGATAACAGTTCTTAAGTAAGTGTTTTCATAGTTTGGCGTTGGAGGAGTTAAGCACAACCTGTATGAAACCTCCAGGAGAAGAATTTCGGAATACTGTACCCTGATTCTTCCAAATCTTGTGCTCAGTGTCTTTTTTGCTTTTTCTTAACACTTTGTGTCTGTCCACTATAATAAGCCAGAGTGGTGAAGATCACTATATTCTGAGTCTTGTGATTCCTTCAGGTGAAAGTTGAACGTGGGTTTCTTAGGGACTCTACAACACTGAAATTTGTATGCCTTTCATATATTGTAAACATTTTATTCAATGTATTAATCAGTTAATCAAAAAGAAAAACAAATAGATGTTACCTAAATAAAGATGGGCTGCAGTTGCATAGAAAGTTTTCTTGCAAAAGAAAAAGGCAGCCAGGTGCAGTCGTCCATGGCTGTAATCTCGGGACTTGGGAGGCTGAGGCAGAGGATCGCCTTGAGTGTGAGGTCAGCCTGGGCAACACCGTGAGTTCAAGACCAGCCTGAACTACATTGCAAGACCCTGTCTTGAAATAAGGAAAAGGCAACCTCTGCTGACCCTGGACCTCTGCCTCCACACCCGCCAAGCATCTGCACTTCTTATCATGGCTAAAACAGCAGTGAGGGACAAGACAAGGCCCAGGTTGATAAAGTGGGACTCTCGTGAAACACAGCAGGAGCTTTGGAAGGTGACCAAATGAAGGAGCTGTCCATGTGCTCATTGACCTCACTTTCGCTGAAGTCCACATCAGTATGCACGGTGATGTGTAAATGAAGCAAATCAACAAATATGTGCCTCTGGTCAGGCTTTCAAGCTGATCATAGAACTGCCATCTCCATTTTCAGAAGTTCTTCAAATTTGACCTGTCGCTGGAGGAGATCCAGGAGAAACTGCAGGCTTCACAGGAGAAGAGAAAGGCTCAGGAGGCTAGCCGCCGAAGCAATTGGCAGAAAGGCAGAAACACACGTGAGAAGTCTGTAGAAGGCATCAGGGGAGCATAACAGTTTCAGCAATATAGCAGAGCAAAGGCCGATCCTGAAAAGGGAACAAATTAAGGAAGTCTAAGAGGCTAATCTGACCGCTCCTTCTGAATGTCTGCAGGGAGGGGAAGCATGGCAGGCACGCACGGGAGCAGGAATCCCAAACTGAAGCAGCTCAGGGCGGCACACTCCCGCTCTAATAAGTATCCTGCCTGTATTATATTACAGTGGATCATGGGTCATGTGATATCAGCAGAGGAAATGTATATTAAAAAGGACTCATTACAAAAAAACAATAAAAAAAAAACAGGAAAAGTACTGTTTCTTGGTGCTGGGGATTTAGCTCAGTGGTAAAGCACTTGCTTAGCAAGTGCAAGACCCTGAGTTCAAGCCCCTGCACACCCCAAAAATGTTGTTTCTTTTTCTTTTCTTTTCTTTTTTTTGGGGGGGATGTGTGTGTGTATGTGTGTGAGTGTATGTGTGTCTGTATCTGTGGACGTGCTGGGGATTGAACCCAGGGTCTTGCGCCTGCCAAACACATGCTGTACTACTGAGCTGCAGCCTCAGCCCCTAAACTAAAAACATTTTTAAAAACCAGTACATGTTTTTCTTGATGCTTAAAAAAATACCTTGGATCTTATTTTGCAACTACTTAGGTTTTTGCTAACATAAGTGTGTCCCGTAATAGGTCTTAGACAGTGTGTTTTTTCATTCAAATGGATTTTCTAGTTGTTCTTTTTGAAGCTCTCCATTTCAACGTAAAAATGAGGTCGGTAGATAGAGTAGAGAGCTAAAAACTCATTGTTGTCTATTGACTTAGCTTTGTGATCTTTGACTTTGACTAGACCGTACTTAGATACAACTTACAAACATTAAGAGCTTGTATGAACCTCTGCATTTGCTCATGCATGATACACTTATTGCCTATAATTGGCCAAACCAGGCTAAGTATATGTGCTGCCAAAGTGAGGACCAAACCAGGCTAAGAAAACTACTAATCATGTCATTTACTTCTGCCTCCACTGGATTATGTGCTACAGACATCCTTTGGCTTTAGAAAGGGCTGGATACAAAGACAAATTCGAGGTCAGTCTGGGTAGAAGTGAGGAATTGAGCGTTTTAAAGTACTGACCACAAATCCAAATGGTTCAAGGAGTTGAAATCACTCTTCATAAAGTGGGCTTAATTCTCTAATGAAGTTCTTTTGATAGCATGAATTAATTAATGTGTCAGGTGGCTTACTTGTTGATACTATGATTAATGATGTTTATTTTAAACTCTTAAAAATAGTACAAGTACATGAGGCTGCTGAATATTTTTCCACTTGGAAACTCTGAGCTGACTGTTGCATTAAAACACACATACACACACACACACACACACAAACAAAATAAGAAACATTGTGGATTCAAGTTGGACTTTCTTCCCTAGTGTGAAGCAATCCTGTTTACTTAAAAAAAAAAAAAAAATTACGTCCTCTGTGAGGACTGACATAGTTAAAGGGGCTAAGCTAGGCATTTCTGCAATTGAGAGAATTACTAAACATCCACCATAAGTATCTCTCCTAGTTTTATTTTGTTTATTTATTTATTTTTTTGTACCAGGGATCGAACTCAGGGCCTCATGCTTGCTAGGCAAATGCTCTAACCACCGAGCTAAACCCCCAGCCCTGCTCTCCTAGTTTTGAAGTCAATTCTCCCCCAACTCTCAACTCCAGAAGGTTGCTGCCTGCACACACTCTTCATTAGTGTGATTTTCCTGTATTAGGAGCAAGCTGTGATTAATAGACTAGAGTCTGTGAAGAAAAAATAAAGAAGAAAAGAAGTAGTATAACAATATACATATAAAATCAAACTAAAGCATGTCACATTCAAGGAATGGGAACGGTGAGGGAGGAATAAGAGGGAATGGTAAAACTGGAGTAGTTTTAAGTGGCTGTGGTAGTGGTCTCCAGGACATGGCCTTCTTGCTTCTCTCTGCTCCCACCCTTCTTCCCTACGCTGTCCCTGCTCTTGTTAATTTTTTTTGTTTTATGGTGTGTTGTAACAGCTGAAGCACATTTCCCCCTCTTTTGAGAGTCCTTTCTTATACTTCCATTTCTTGAAAAGACTACCCTTCCTCCATTTAGTTACCTTAGTACCTTGGTAGACAATGAATTAAATATATATCCGTAGTTATCTACAAGTGTGGGATATTTTGTTCAAAATTGTGTTAGATATTCTAAATAATTTTCATTTTCATACAAACTTTAGAATCAGTCCATCTATTTTCCAGAAAAATGCCCTGAATTTTTAAAATTGCATTGCAACTTTTAAGTCACCTGAAGAATTGACATCTCAACAATACCGAGTTTTCATTCCATAAATGTGATTATAATTGGATACACTTAATTTTGTTGCTCTAATTATCTCTGCTTTAGCCACTGGAAGCTCTTTCAGCTGGCTTCTTTAACACTTCAACATACCGCCATCAAGGTACATGTGTGTTTAGCACTTGCTTTTGTTCTCGCTCGTCTGATATATTCTGTGCTCCAATCATAGAATCAGCCACTTCTCCAAGCAGCCCCGCTCTGTTTTAGTGAACAGTAGTGTTAGAAGCCACAGGATCTGGGCATTCCATGTACTTTTCAGATGTACAGGACTGTCATTACTTCTTGAATGTACTAAGTAAATAGTGTATGTGTGCATGTGTGTACGTAAACTAACCCAACTATATACACATATTTATAAATATTTCTATATACAAGCATCTATATATTTTAACCTGAACATGAGTCCCTATTGATCATCTCCAATTTTAATCCATTACTTCATTACCTGGATTGTTCCAGACTTTTTCCCTTGCAGAACTCCCACTCCACTAGTGAGAAATCTGGCTCCTACCATCATCCATCTGTTTACGTAAATTTTCCATGCAGTATATGTATGTGTTACTTTGGGTATTTTTTTTCACTTTTAGAAATTTCACTTTATTTTTATACTTTGCATTTCCCTCCATTATTTTCATGATTTTTCTCTAAATCTATGTATTTGTTTGTAATCACAGTTACAATTATGTCTGTCATTACTGGGCTTGCTTTATTGACTTCTGTTTCTCCTGGATATATGTCACTGTGCAGCCAAGAGCTGACTCAGCAGGCCTTGTATTTTCAAACCTTGCACATTCTAAAGAATGAGCTAGCTCTTGACCAGATCCTGGAACATGTAAGCCCTTGGAATATCCTGCCTGTTAAGAAAGGCATTTACGTAGGGCAGGAGTGGCGAACCTAAGGAATGCATGTTGCACCCAGCTGTTTGTTATGGAAAGCTCTAAAATGTTCGCTGTCACTGACCTAGGGTCTTGGACCTCCGAAGTTTATGTAACACTGTGATTTGTGGTAGGTGACTTACAGCCATGCTGTATTGCTTTGGTTGCTCAGGGGCTGGAGGCCGAATAGCTAAGTCAGCCACTGGACACTCCAAGCCTCTGGGACCACCAATGCCACTATCGGCCCTGCAAAACAAAACACCTGAACCTCAGGACTCTAGTAAATTTGCCTGTTTAGCAATATTTTGTGTTTATCATTGCTGCTGAGAAAGGTAACTGCTATCCACATGATTCTAATTGGAAAGTACCACTGGGTGCTTGTGCCTGGACCTTCCCAGGCTCTCCTTTATGCCTTTTACCTTTGCCAATTTTACCTTGTGTATATTTTCATTGTGACTGTGAGTATAGCAGCTTTTTTTGAATTCTGTGTGATGTCCTGGCTAATCATAGATCCCAAGGGTGGTTTGGGGGACCTCCAACAGTCACATATTCCTTTCATATTTGTTTGGTAATTTACTTATTGAATGCTAGTCATTTTGCATGTTACTAAAAATAGTGTGGATTTTACAGTCTTCCTTTAAAGAATGTGGGATTTTGTTTTGCAAGTGGTTGAGTTACTTGTTTTGTGAGGGTGAGTCTAGCTGCTCCCGGTTTGACTCTGAGTGTTCAACCAGATTTCTCTGTTGTGCTAACCATCGCTCACGAGTATCTACTAGCTCTGGGAACTGTTCACCTTTCAGGCCCCTGGCACTTTTCTTCGCCTGACTTTGCCGTGTTTCATGATATGGGTATGCTGTTTCGTACAGTGACCCCGACTTCAGTTTCACCTTCCATGGTTTCAGTTACCTGCAGAGAAGTGCAGTCTGAAAATATTACGTGGAAAATTCCAAAAATAAGCAACTCGTAAATTTTAAATTTCACACCATTCTGAGGAGTGTGACGAACTCTTATGTCATCCCACCTGGGACCCAAATCGTCCCTTTGTCCAGTATATACACGCTGTAGGCACAACCTGGCCTGTCAGCCCACCGTGTGAGTCACTTAACACCTGGCTCACTTACCAGATGGACAGTCGCAGTACGACAGTATTTGTGTTAAGTGACCCTTATTGTACTTAACAGTATGTCCAAAGTGCAAAGGTTTCGATGCTTGAAATTTGGATATGCCAAAGAGAAGCTATAAAGTGCTTCCTTTATGTAAAGAAGTGAAAACTCTTGATTTTAGAGGAAAGACAAAGTCGTATGCTGAGATTGCTAAGATCTACAGTAAAAACGAATCTTCATAAAATTATAAAGGAAAACAATTTGTGCTAGTTTTACTGTTGCATTTTAAACTGCAAAAGTTATAAAGAGTGTATAAGTGCTTAAGCATAGATGAAAGCTGCCTTTTATCATCAGTTGGTAGTATTTTTTGTAGTAAACTGGAAAAAAAATACTCCCCCCAAATGATGTTTACATTCTTATCCCTGGGACCTGAGACTATTATACAACAAAAGAGTGAAATAACTTCATGCGCAAAAGGTGGATTAGATGAAGACTCTTGAGATGGGAGATTATCTTGGCTTATCTCTGTGGGCCTGATGTAATCCTACAAGTGCTTCCAGATGGAAGAGAGGCAGGAGAATGTGGGAGGATGAGGTGTGAGGGGAACTAGATGTGAGGAACTGACCTGTCCTTGTTGACTTTGAAGATAGAGGAAAAGACCACCAGTCAAAGAATGCAGGAGGCCTCTTGAAACTGAAAAAGGGCAAAGAAATGGGTTCTTCTCTGAGTCTCCAGTAGGGAGAAAGCGGGCCTACTCATAACTTGATTTTAGCCCACTGAGACTGGTTTGGACTCCTGATCTCCAGAAGTGTAAAATATCAAATTTTGTGTTAATCCACTGATTTTGTGGTAATTTGTTAGAGTAGCAATGAAAAACAAATATGCCAGTTTTCCCTGAGAATTGTTTTGCAGAGTTTCCTTACAACCTTGGATGGAGGAATAGTCCACTGGAGATCCATGTTACTGCTCCTACAGAGTTGCCTATGGATGCTATTATTTCCAGAACACTTAAAACTATATTAAGGGCTTAGGTAATGTAATGTTGAGGTGCAAACACATTAGGAGGCTGGGTTTTATTTCATCATTCAGCATTTTACCCTCTCCTTATACTGTTTGCTCAAGGAAATTTTTCTTGGTCCCCTGAGGTATAGGTGGAAGGGAGTTACCTTCTGTTTCACCGTAATTCTGTGTTGTGGCCCTTTGAAGGCCAGCTTGATGTGGAGACTCCTTACTAGACTTCATCACTTGGGAGACTCCAGGTTTGACTTCTGCCCCCTTTCCCCCTGGCAGCTGTCAAAACCCAAAGTTCAAGTTTGTCCAGAATGAAAAATGCTCTCAACACAAAAGCAATTTCAGGGTTGTTTGCCTCTCACTTTTTTTTTTTTCTTTTAAGATTTTTGTTCTGCTGCTTTCAATTCTTTTCAGATTTTTTTTTCCTTTTAGCCAGCATTTTTTGTTTTCAGTAGCAGGGCTGGTCTAAACAACCTCATTTATTGTTTTCAGGAAACCTATTAAACATTTTGTGTTCTAGATTTGTCAAGTCTACCCTGAGCTTTGAGCTGGCCAGGTTCTGCTGTCTTTTGTTTTTGGTAGCTTCCACTCACGATACTTTGTTTTCCCATTTGTTCAGTTTTTAAATGATACAGTCTTATTTGCAGTGGACTTTAACTTGTCAGGCTTCTTTGAAGGTCAGACTGAAGTTCCTTTCCTCCCAGAGAGTTTGCAGTTACTCTGTCCACTGCCTGGCAGCATGCCCATCTAGTACCAATTTAAAACAATCTCTTTACTTGAGGTTTTTCACACCAGCTGGGTATTATGAATTGGACCACAAATGGCATGAGGTCTGACCTGTGGCTACAAATACTCAGGGAAATCTTTTCCCTTTCTTCCATCAGGTCCAGTGCTGAGGCAGACACATTTCCTAGCCACCCTCATCCCTGCCCATGGACTGTTTTTATGCCTCACTCCTTTTACACATCAGCCATTTAATGGAAGACATTGCCATTTGGCATTTAGCTTTGTGCAGAGTTCTCTTCCCAGACTCCCTAACTTGGTCACCTCGTGTCCTGTGTATGCATCCTCTGTGGCTAGCAGGAGCCAAGCTTGGCGACATCAGAGACTGGGAGACGCTCCCAGTGTCCCACCATCCTAAAGCTCCCTGATTCTTTAGAGTTCTGATTCTACTTTTTTGACCTGTATGGATTGCTTTTACTTTCTATCAGCTTGAGGATGCACTTAAAAAAGAAATTTAAGTATTTAAACTGGTGCTGGTGAGTTACAGAGCAGAAGCATTGCCAGAGTCTGCTCTGTCATTGGGGCAACGATCCATCATTTTAGAGTGTGAGCTGCCCCTGGAGTTTAAGGGAACAAAGGACCATGGCTGTAGTTCTTCAGCAGTGTACCAGGCGTCCTGACCTCCAGGAATCCCTTTTTGACTCCTTGAATAATATTACTTTCCACTTAACCACCATTTTATGCCTTGAATACTGATTCTTTCAACCTATACACTTGATTCTCTTTATAACACTTCATTACTAATCCATTTTTCTCTACAAATCTTTTATTTGAAAAAGGACAAAATGACAAGAGATATGCCTTTTAGTGACTATTATTTTTTATTTATTTTTTGCAGTGCTAGGAACCAAATCCAGGGCTTTACTCATGCTAGGTAAGAGCTCTACCACTGAGCTCTAGCCCCAATAACTATGTTTTAAAACTTTATGTCACTCTCTAGTCTCTTCATATTACAAGTGGAACAAAACAATAAAACACAATCTTAACCCCAAGGTTCTTGAATTTTCTGGGCTCAAAGTACTCTTTAGTATGTATCTGGGGTTGGTCCCCCATGCTAAAATAAATAACAGTTCCATCAATAAGTGATTAGGTCCTAGCCAGGCGTGGTGGCGCACTCCTATAATCCCAGCTCTTGGGAGGCTGGGCCAAAATGATTGCCATGAGTTTGAGGCCAGATTGGGCTACATAGTGAGTTCAAGACCAGCCTGAACTGCATAGCAAGACCTTGTTTAAAAAAAACAAAAGTGGTTAGGTCCAAATAATTGCATAAGTTCTTACATCCTAGCAACTTAGTAACTGTCTGGAAAAATGATACACATAAATAGAAAAAAATGTTTTAATACTTCCTTAAGTGCAATTACTTAACTATGGAGCTCCTATGCCTGTCCAGTACTCTATACTCTTTCAAACCTTGAAATCATTTGGAAAACTACATCCTTATTTCTGGCTCCACCTTTACTATCACTTGCTTCTTCCCTTTTGTTCCAACAGTCAGAAACCCAACTTCAAAGACATGAGCTCACGGAAAGGAATGTAGTAGGCTTGATCAAATTTAATTTAATTTTATTTATTTATTTATTCACTTATTTATTTTTGAGACATACAATCTCGCTTTGTAGTTCAGGCTGGACTTGAACTCATTATGTGGCCCAGGCTGGCCTCAAATTCACATTGATTTTTCTGTCTCAGCCTCTCGAGTGCTGGAATTACAGGTGTGTGCCACCACGCCTGGCCGAATTGATCCACTTTTAAAATTGCGGTCTATCGTGCCTCTTCACAACTTGACTTCAAGTTGGTTTAAGAACTTTGCCAACAATGCAGGTGAGTTTTTACATGACCACACACAAAAGAGGGACACTACTTCATTTTAAAATAGAATTGTGAATTTACCTTTGTAAACGAAAATAGCAAACCCCTCTCATGAAGAACAATTTACTCTCAAAAACAAATCCTAATATTTCATCCCTCAAAAGAAAAATGTTAACAACTTTCCCCTACTGCTCCCATTGCTTTTTTCAAGCTTTAGATATGTTGGATTCCCAGTCTCTAAATTATATGTACCACCTGTATTAGTTTGCAGGGACTGAAATAACAAAGTACCACAGACTAAGTGGTTTAAAAGAGAGAACTTCATCGTCTCATAATTCTAGGAACCTTGAATTCAAGATCCAGGTATTGCAGGCTTGGTTTCTTTCAAGGCTTCTCACCATGGCTTGCAGCTGGCCTTCTTCCCGTCTTCGCAGGGTTTTTGTCCTCTTCTGATAAAGACACAGTCAGATGGAACAGGGCCCATTTTAATGACCTCATTTCAATCTGATTATCCCTGCAAAGACTCAATCTCCAAATATGGTCACAATCTGAGTTAGCAGGGGTTAAAGACATCAACATGTAAATTTTAGGGAGACAAAATTAAGGTCCTGGAAACCAGTAAGAAGAGCACCTTGAAACCTTCAGACTTAGATTTAAATATTTATAAAATGTATATGTAATGGATTTTTTCAGTGTTGGAGATTGAACTCAGAGCTTTGCACATGTTAGGTAAGTGCTCTACCACTGAGTTACATCCCCATTCCTAAAATCAGATCTCCTGAAAATGGTCTTACTAAAGGCTTACAGGCTCTAAATTTAGCCGAAGGGTGTCAGTTTAAAAGCTAACAGGTGTCAGAAGTGTTCGCAGTTTTTCAGTGGAGCCTCAGAGGAAAGAATGTTGAAGCTTGGGTAACTGTTGGGAGGGAGGACATAAAAGTTCTAGTCACTGAAAGTTTCTTTTTACCTTTTAGTAATTCAAAGTTACCTTAAATTACAAGTCTCCCAGAGTCCTTGATATGACTTTGTCCTAAATACATAGTAGACAGGGGAATTGAAGTCACTTGAAAGTGATTCATCACATAGTAATTAATACACTTGCAACTGGGGGAGGAGGGAGTACTGCTGTGGTCTGAGTATGGTTTGGCCCACCCAAAGGTGGATGGAGGCATAATTCCCAGTGTCACAGTGTTTAGTGGTGTTGGGGTCTTTAAGAGGGATTACTGCTACTTTAGCAGAAGTGAGCACTCACTCTCACAGGACTGGGTCGGTTACTTCAAGAGTGGATTGTTATAAAGTGAGCCTGGCAACTCCTCTCCATCTCTTTCACAAAGGTACTCTTGCAACTGCTGATTTTCCCTTTCTACTTTTCCACCATGAGTTGAACCATCAGGAGACATCTGCAAGAGCTGAGGAGCTGGTGGGCACCGTGTTTTTGAACCTCCAGAACTGTGAGCTAAATAAACTTCTTTTCCTTATAATATACTCGGTCTCAGGTATAGATGTGGTCACTTAATCAGGAGGGCACATTCTGAGAAATGGGCTCTTCGGTATGTACTTATTTAAAGATGGTCAGGACCTCACTAGGAGATACACTCTTATGGGACCATTGTCATATATGCAGCCCATCACTAACTGAAACAGTGTGTAGATGACTGCACTTTGCTACAGCAACACAAAACAGACACAGGTAGGTAGCAGCCTCTGTGTGTTTGGTTATCATTAGTTTGCCTATGAGGCCCTCATCTACTCTGGATGTTTGGTTATTACACATTGAAGCACACAAGGATCACAAGATATTATAACCTAGGAAGGCCTTTGTGGTGGACTTATTATGGTCAATTTGAGCAGGAACGCCCAACTGGACTGAGTTGGTGTGGTTTTGGGTGTAGAAGATCCACCTGAGGAGTGCTTCCAACGCCACGTAAAAGAGAGTAGGAACAGAAAATAGCGGCCAGCTGTTTCCCAGGAGAAGCTCTGCTGCGGCTGGTTCTCCCGAGGGGAACTTGGCTGTTCTCATTGCAGAGGGAGCTCAGGGCCTTGCTGTCGTCCAGGATGGCTGCTGTTCACTTCAGGGGAGCTCTGGTCTTCATCTTTGCTGCGAGCATCATATCCTGGTTCCAGTATAGATTTCTTCTGCCTTTTAGTGCAGACACGGATATACATAGGACAGTGCCGCAGACATGGATATACATAGGACAGTGCCGCAGGCTCCCAGCTCTTGATTGGATTTTTCGGGTTTCCTGTGCATAGACAGACATTCTGCACTCTTCCTGTATTTGGCTTGTGTGTGAATGTTGTAATTTGTATTGTCCTGTATTAAATATGCTCTCTTGCAAACTATTGACTCTAGAAAGGTAACTATTACAGCCTTCTTTAGATGGTCACCTTGATGCCCCTATAATTATGTCCTCAATTTATAACATATTCATAGAAGAAAGACTGAGTCTAAGGATATAAGGAAATGACTTTTGAGCATTATGTCCTTTTTTTCCTATAGCAGCAAAATAATTTGGTCTCTTATTTGATGATCTGAAACACACCAAAGCTTGTGTGGTCAGCAAATCCTGTAATATTTCATAATAGCACCATGAAACTTTATGGTGTGCAAAATACCCCCTTCTCAAAAGCAAGTTGTAATAGTGTTCATTTTGAAAGCCTGGGAAAAAACTATTTTGGGGGGAGCAAATAACTTGTGTCGAGGGTGTTATGTATTAGAAGTAAGGAAAGATTGTGAAGGAGAAAGACATGAATTTGCTGATTTATCACTGGGTGACAAATGTTAATATTCAAAGGGGGTTGTAGCTCAATGCAGAGTACCTGCATAGCATGGGCGAAGTGCCAGGTTCCATCTCCAGCTCCATTACTTAAATAAAAGTATCTACAAAGCTCAAAATGTTTGGTGATTTCTCTTGATTTTTTTTTTTTTTTTTGTGGTGCCGGGGATCGAACTCAGGGTCTTGTGCTTGCAAGGCAAGCACTCTAATCACTGAGCTAAATCCCCGGCCCACTTCTCTTGATTTTTGACTTTACTAATTACGTTGTGTGTTATTTTACCTTTAGTCATTCGAAGAGCCATCTCCTTAGTAGACAACAAAACACTCCAACCTGAGCTACACCCGCAGAACTTTTATTATTAGAAATGGGGCCTTTCTAAACTGATGAGGCTGGGTTTGAATTTGTGATCTTCCTGCCTCAGCCTCCCTGAGTGCTGAGATTACAGGCGTGCGCCACCCACCCAGCCAGATGGGGTTTTGCTGCTACCTAGGCTGGTTTCAAACACTGGGGCTCATGATCTTCCTGCCTCAGCTTCCCAAATAGCTGGGACCACAGGCATGTGCCACTATACCTGGCATGTCTTGAAACTATTACTATCTCGGCAAAAGATTACAATTTTTACTTCAAATTATACAATATAATTATATAAAATATAATTTATAAAATATAACTTTCAGGCTATACTTTCAGAGCTAAACCACATTGTTTTCTATTCCTTTGTACTTTGTCATACATATTTGTGTTAACCATTTTTTTAAGAATTTCATTTGTGGTTAAAATATAAAACTAAAAACTTACTATTTTAACCATTTTTACATGTACAGTTCTGTGGCACAAAATGTATTCACATTGTTGTACAGCTATCACCATCAGCCATATCCAGAACTCTCTCATTTTCTCTAAAGTTCTGTATCTATTAAGTGACAACTCCAAATGCGTCCTCCCCTTGACACCTGGTAACCACCATTCTACTTTCCCTGTGTGGACTTGACGAGCTACCACATGCAAGTGGAATCAAGCATTCTGTTCTTTTATGACTGGCCTGTATCTCTTAATGTGATTTCCTCAAATTTCATTACGTTGTTAGGGGTCATGGCACATGCCTGCAATCCCATCATTTGGAAAGTTGAGGCAGGAGGTTTGCCTTGAGTTTAAGGTCAACCTGAACTACATAGCAAGACCTTGTCTCAAAAAACAAAACAAAAAATAAAGGACTATGTTGTACTGTGTATCAGAATTTTTGAGGCTGGATAGTTTTCCATTATATGACACACTTCCTTTTGTTACCCAGTCATCCACTGATGGGCTCATAGGTTTCTCCCACCTTCTAGCTATTGTGAGTAGTGTTGTGAACACAGATGTACAAACTTCTGTTTGAGTCTGTTTTCAATTCTTACAGATGTGTACCTAAAAGTAGGACTGCTGGATCATATAACAATTGTTTGATTTGGGGGGAACTGCTATATTGTTTCCCACAGACAGCATCTAGTCATCTTTACTGGCTATATAATATTCCATTTTGTTTCTACATCTTAAACCATTCCAGAATGTTTGTTTCCCAAGGAATCTCAGTTTTCTTTTTTTTTTTTTTTCCCCCTCTTACTGGGAATTCTGGTTTGGACAATCCTTCAGATTTTTGCCCATTTAAAAATAACACATATCTGGGGTTGGGGGTTTAGCTCTAGTGGTAGAGTGCTTACCTAGCAAGCGCGAGGCCCTGAGTTTGATCCCCAACACCCCCCAAAAAAAACACCTATCTTCTGACAGCTAACAATTGTTTCTGCTTAGTGCTTCTTCCCTCTGATTCTGTCTTATCTAAGAAGTAGATTACTCCATAAGAGTAATCTCTAGCTAGACTTGTGCTTCCTAATATGGTAGCTATAGGCTTATGTTTAACCATAAATCAGTTAAGTGAAATAATGTTAAAAATTATTTTCCTTAGTTACACTAGCCATATTTCAAGTCCACAGTAGCTACATGGGGCCAGAGTTACTGCATTGTACAACACAGATCTAGAACATTTTAATGACCCTAGAATGTTCTATGGTGAGCACAGCTCTAGATTATTTTTGACTCTGACCTTTTGGCTGAATTAGATCCTATGAGTTACTCTCAGGAATGATTCAGTTGTAGGGCACAGGCCAATGATAATCACGTAAGGGAATGCCATAACTCTAGGATATGTCTCATAATTTAGGTTTTAGTATCTCTTCTCATGACTCGGAATAGTCCTACCCACCATTATCCACACCAATCTTCAGAATATGAATGAGTGGCCTCAGTTTCTTGGTGTTGGTCCACCTGATCCAAGCTAGGTCAATTAAATGCCTCCCTTTTTTCCTTAGAAATTTGGAACTGGGAAGGAGAGGCTTTCATTCAGGTCCTCTGGGTATCTAGAACTATAAAACCAGGAGTATTAGTCATACCTCATTCTGTAAAACAGAGTTGGAGAAATGACCAGAAAACAAACAAACAAAAAACAGGTAAGCAGAGATTTGGCACCCTGTTACATGTTCTGTATTTGCTTCAGGTCTCTCTCTCATCAGTGCATTCCTGACACTGGATTAAATGGGAAAAACTTGCATTTTAACAGTGAGTTCTTTCTGCTTAAGCTGGCTCAAATGGGGCATACTGCAATTGGAACCCTCACATAAAACAGATACATATGTATCGACATACATGTAAGGTAGATACAGTATTGATGTGTTTGTTACTGGAGGGTGGTATATAAACTTTGTATATAGTCTGGGCCCCTGGACTTTAACTTCCTCTAACCCTTCTGGGCAAATCCTCTTGGGTTTCTCCTTTTTACCTAAAGGGTGCGCTTAGGCTGTCCTCCGCTTTTGTTCCCTCTTGCTCTAATCAAAATGTGGAGTGTTTCTGGGTGTGGAAACTATTAAATCAAATTGTATAACATGTCAACAACTGACTTTACTCTTTAGCTTGTACCTCATTTTAATTGCTTAGGCCAAGGAATTCAGCCACCACCAGTCCTACCTGTGACTGAATAGTCCCCCATAGGTCACTGTGGTGAATTTGTTTCTTGGCAGTACTAGCTAGGGATTGAACCCAGGGCCTTCCCACCGAGCCGCAGCTCCCGCTTTCATTTTTAAGGCAGGGCCTCTCTCAACTGCTAAACTGCTAGGGATGGGCTCAAACTTGCCATCCCCCTGCTTAAGCCTCCCAGAGTGCTGTGATTACAGGCATGCACCATGCCCAGTTCCACAGTGGTGAATTTTGATTGTGAAAAGCTGGTTTGAATACAACTGAGCACACTTAAGTCATAGCATGCTACTTGAACGAAGCAATTAGGCGACCTCTTGCAGGATCAGCTCTGAAAAAGACCATGAGCAATACAACACTAGCAAGAGCAGTCCCATACAAATGTCCCAGGTAGGAAAATGCCACGTTATATCCAGTAACAGACAGGAGGCTAGGGTGGAAGGGTGTCAGCAAGGGGAAAGCGGTATAAACTGCAGAAGGTAAAAGGTTACAATAATATCTGAAGGGTAATGGGAATGTATTAAAAAGATTTAAGCAAGGGAGTGACCAGTTCTGATGTGTTTTGCAAAATGAATTGGATAAACAAGAAACAGTTAGGAGGCTACCATGGGTGTTGGCAAGATAAGCATAGCTAAGCCTATGGGGAATGCAAACAATGGAGATGGACAATTTTGTGCCTGTTGGGAATGTGAGATTTAGAAGATTTAAAAATGTAAGCTTTTCTATCTTTAAGTACCCGGCCCCTATAGTAAAGCTCTTAACGAGGTGGATCTAAAGACCCTAAAAAGTCAGAAAGGGCCTTTCTGTTTCACATAGCTCTGAGATCAGCTATTACAAAATACTTTGACTGCAGCAGTCGCCCAGAGTAAAGATTCTGTGGTCATTTTTCCTCTCTCTTGTGAATTGTGCACGACTAATTGCTGGAAAACGACTTTCAACAAGAGGACAGCAGTGTTTGGGGCTTCAATGACACCCCTACATCTTAAACTTCAAATAGACGTTAGTTCCAGATTTGGCACCGGTTATTTTACACTGCACCAGAAGAGAGAGAAGAAGACATTTTGTTAGCAGCCTGTTTTATTGCCTGTAAGAAACACTCCGAAGAACCCAGGGTGAAACTCCTCCGGGATGACTCTCCCCGTCGGAGACGGGCTCCCTCCCCGCCGCCCGCCCCGGCGTGCGCCCCGCGCCCTTCCCGCCGCCCACAGCGGCGCACTCATTGTCCGGGCCGTCAACCGGCTGCATGCAGCGCTCGTTTCCTGCCCGCAGCCGCCGCGCGCGAGCCGCCTCCGGGCTGAGCAGCTTTTGTTTCTGTTTCCTCCTCACGCAACTAGTGCGCTCGGACACACTGTTACCAGATGAAAGACCAGGAGCTTCTCTGGGGCTGTTAACCTTTCGGCCACCGTCCGCTAAAGTTCTGAAGAGCAACTGAACGCAGTCGCTCGTGCAGAAGCCAACCCAGACAAACAACGGAAATAAATACGCTGCTGTTTCCTCGACTGGCCGCTTCCCGGTGCGTTTAGGTTTTCCTCGGAGCGACGCCCCGGAGGAGCTTCCCAGTAGGGACCATCCGGACGCCGCATCCCTCCGCGCCGCAGCGCTCGCGCCCCGCGAGCCGAGCCGAGCCGAGCCAGCCTCCCAGCAGCGACGCTCTGGCCGGCGCTCGCTCGATGGTCGTCGCGCGGCCCTGGGTCCGCGCGGTCCGGTCGCCAGGGGGCGCGCTGGCTGGCGCCGCCGACTCCGAGGTGCGCGGCCCGACCGTGTCCGCCATATTGGATGCCGCAGCCGCCGCTGCCAGCGCTTCCTCCTCTGTGTTCGCGGTGCGCTGCTGGTTCCTGCGGCCCAGGCGGCGGGGAGGTGAAACCGGAGCCTGTGGGAGGAAGAGGAAGGAGGGGTGGGGAGCCTAGCGGACGGGGCCCGCGGGTGGGGGCCGAGACGAGCGGGGCGGAGAACAGCAGGCGCCGCGCCGGCCCCTCCCCCGCCCGCCGCCGCCGACCCGCCCCGGCCGGCTCTGTCCCCCGACCGGCGCCTCGCCGCGCAGCTGCCATGCCGGGGCCCCGCCGCCCCTGAGGGCGCCCTCACCTGCCCGGGCCTCCCTTCCGCGCCCGCCCCGCTCGCAGCCGCCGCTCTCACGCTCCGCACCGCGTACGGCCGCCGCCGCCGCCTCTGTCGCCGCCGGGCTCGGGCCTCCGCGCAGACAACATGGAGGCCGTGAAAACCTTCAACAGCGAGGTTGGTACCCGGGCCCGGCTTCCCCCTGCCCCGGCGGCCCGCCCCGGATGAGGCCGCGCGCCGCGGGTGGGTGCGGGCTCTCGGTGGGGCAGCGGGCTGTGGGGGAGGGGAGTGTGCCCCGCGCCCCTCCCCCGGGCCCGGAGGGCGGGGGAGGCCCGCGGGCGGAGGGAGGTTCCGCCGCCCGGCGCCCTATGGGCGGCCGCGGGCCGGAGGCAGGGCGCGCTGGGGCCCTCCCCCGAGGCTCCGGTGGGCTCGCGGGTCGCTTCCTCCCCGGCCCGGCCTGGCCCTGCCCGCCCACCTCTTTCTTGAGCCGCGGGGCTTTAACGGGTTCTCCCGAAGTCCGGACTGGCCGTACCGGGCTTCAGAGAGGCGTCCTCTGATGGGCCAGCGCACGCGGTGGGTGGCCAGAAGCTACGGGGCAGTGATGTGTGGTCGCATCACACTTTGTGTTTATAGCTGCGATACTGTTGACTAGGGAACTTGCCAGTTAGGGATCAAGACTAATTGGATGGCTGGTAGGGACGCGAGGTTATTCTGCGATTTTTTTTTTCTATTTTTATTCACCTCTCTTATTCATCTCGATACACATGTACAAATGCAGTGGTAGGGAGCCATCAGTGCATTCAGGAAAGATGCTGGGGAAGTCGTTTCCCACAGCTCCTTCGCGTGTCAAATGCACCACCGGATTGTTTTTAAAAACGAAAGTATCTGCTTTTGATTGTTAATTGAACTTACTGTTAAGGCAAATCTTTAAAACGTATTGAATTTCTTTTGAGGGGGCTGCTGGCGATAGAACTCAGGACCTTGCGCTTGCTAGGCAAGTGCTCCACCACTGAGCTAAATCCCCTTTTAAAGAGATGATTTTACTGGACTTCAGTGCAAACATTAAACATACCAAGTACACAAACATAACCGGCATTATTATCCTTATCTGTGTGCCTTAGAAAAACCTACATAATGATGGTAGCTAAATTAGGGAAATTTTTAATGAACTTTTGATTTGGAAGTGCTAATACTTAATTCAGTAGAATAATTATTGATATCTTAAATGGATCTCTTAAATACCAGACTAATGGCCATGATAACCCTAATAAGGACAGTACTTTTAAATTTTATCATTGTTTTTTTTCCTTTAATGATTAAGAGGCTTAGTGAAGAGGCTAAAATAAAAGTTAGATAACGTGAATTGGACTCACCATTTTAGACTAACTGTAGTTAATGGCAACACATGAACTTTTTTTTAAGGATTTTGTTTTTTAGTGTTAGCATTTTTTAAAACAACTTTTTGAGAAAATGTAGCAATATATTTGGGAATCTTTTTATTTAGGAATTTATAGTGATAATTTGGGGCAAATATTCCCATTTGTAAAGTTTGGTCTCCCACCCAATACTCTATAGAATTTAGAATATAGAGTAAAATCAGTGATACTACACGTTCAACTTGCCCTGAACAGTTTTACAATTGTATGGGGCAGGGCTATAGCTTTTTAATTTGCTACATACAGTGCTACAGCACTAGTGATAAGGTTTTAAGTAAAATATGTGAAAACTCTTATTTCCACAGCAGTTACTTGATTTAACCCCCTTCCATTTTGATGTGTGTCTTTAAGAGTATCCTAATGTGTCCCCCTCCTTAGCCCCCACCAGGTTTTAACAGGAGCCCTCAGGTGGTTAGTGCAGTATGGTTGGTCACAATGGAGCACACTGGAGAACAAATGTCATTGTCAGGTTTTCATATTTGTATTGATTAGGGGTTAAGGGGCTCAACTTTTTTACATGCCTGATTGGGTGTGCCACCTCTTCTCATCTGATCATCACAGAAATTTTGAGATTTCTTGTGGGCCCATTTTTATGTATGTAGCACTTCTCTTTCTCCCTTATGGATTTTGAAGAACTAAAAGGTCCTTTCTTTTTCACTAATGTCTAACTTCATTGTGTTTTAAACTGAGGTTAGTTTAAAATAGCAGTATGGAGTCAGAGTTTAGGAAGGGAAATACATTTGAGGAAGATTCAGAGAAGTGCTTTTTGTTTGAACAACAAAAAAACCTTGTTAACTAAAACTTTTTATAACATTCTGAATGTTATTGGTGTAGTAA
The DNA here is from genome assembly GCA_004026905.1 of Hystrix cristata. Taxonomy (NCBI): domain Eukaryota; kingdom Metazoa; phylum Chordata; class Mammalia; order Rodentia; family Hystricidae; genus Hystrix; species Hystrix cristata. The sequence continues at coordinate 147,641 of PVJO010001740.1, forward strand.
ATGTGATATAGAAAATAGAGATATGCTGGGAAGCAGTTCAGTAACTATTAAATCATGTGTTGTAAAGCACAAAAATAAAGGACTTTGACTTATGGGATTAGGAGAAAAAGGTATTTTAGAATGCTTACTTAGAGTGAATTTGGCTTTTTTGGGGAGGGCGTGTGAATTTGGCTTTGGAAGACATCCTTGGGCTCAGTTCTTCAGAACTCTGCTAAATTAAGTTATGTTTAGAACATTTATAAGGCATTGAAGTTTATCTCTAAGAATTACTGTTTGTCCACAAGGTATTTTTATTCTCTAAAATGTGAAATGCTTAGCTTTTATGATTTTCTAATTTTAGGTTTTCCAAGACAGAACTCCTCTACTCCCATTTTTTAATTTAGCAGAGAGTATTGACTCAAAAATGTATACATGCCAGGAGATTTTTAAGCTATTAGATTTTTTTAAAATCTGTAAAATGTGATTGAGTTTCAGTCTGTGAGAACCCCTCACCTTCAGGGTATGTATGAGTCATTGTTACAATGTCTCCCCCCTTCCATCCGGATTTCTCAAAAGAGTGCTCTGGCCTCTCATTCTCGGTTAAAAAATTTATGTCAGAAGGTCTTTTGATTGTACAGGAATTATGGTAAGATTCTCTCATTAAATATGAGTCAAATGGGATCTAGGCTCAAAAATTGATTTTTACTATTTTTCCCCCTAGTACTGGGGATTAAACGCAGGACCTTTTTACTGAATCACACTCCCTCTTTTTTTTTTTTTTTTTTTAATTTAATTTTGAATTTAAAGCAGGGTCTTGCTAAATTGCCCAGGCTGGGCTTGAACTCGTTCTCCCACCTCAGCCTCCTAGGGTCCTAGCTGGGATTTACAGGCCTGTACCACCATGCCAGGATTCAAGAGTTGATTTTTAACTGCCCACCTTGCTAATTTTGTGTGCAAGCTGATTTCCATTCAAGCATCATCACTGTGATGAACGTGTTAATCCCATGACCATCACTGTCTTCTGACATGGTGGAAAGTTTATCCAGATTAGAAGATGTGGTGCTTGACATGGGCAGTTAACCATAGAAGAATTACCATTACTTTCTATACAAGGTATTGTAGTTATTGCTGCTCCAGTATGGTAGGGTAGCATTTACTTGTAATGATTTAGTTTTCACCTAGTGAAAATGATCTCACACTGGACTACTTAAATATGTGGACCGCTTAGCATGCAGTCGATTGTTGGAATGCAGTACATTCTGTACTTAAAAATGACCTACTATGGAGGTCTTTTGGTGGGGTCCCCCTCCCTGCACCTAACCTTGGCTCTTTTTTCTTTTTCTGGTGGCAGTACATGACTTTTGAATAATTTCTACTTATTTGGAGAAGGCACTTTAAAACATAGGAACTCTTAATGTAATACAGTATATAAAAAAAAGTAAGAGCCTGTCAGCAGTAGTTAGCCTTAGACAAAGTAACAGAAGGTGGCTCTTCCTTGTGTATTGGATTCTTTTAATTTTTAAGGACTTAAAATATACTGCCAGTATTGTTTTTACATTTCAAAAAATGATTAAATCTTCAACATAATCAAATACCACTTAGTGATCAGTATTTCAAGGTTCTTACATAGTTAGTCGTGTTTTGTTTTTCCCTCATGACCCATTTATTTTGATGCTCAGAATAGAGTAGGAAGATGTAGGATTTGTAGGTTTGAGATATGTCGGAAAAATTAATTTTTGGATTTACTGTGGTTCATAAATTCTGAAAGGATTCTGTTACTTTTTATCATTCTTAGTTTTTGGTGTTTCTTGTCTTTAGGATCCTTGGTTAGCCATACAGTGTTTTAAACTGTTCTAGGAAACAAACTTGCCAGACTCACTCCAATAGCCAGTAAATTTTACTGTCCTACAAAGCAAAATCTCATTTGCATTTTACTTCATTTTGAATTTTGTATCCACAGTGGGCATTTTTGTCAAATTACAGGACTTTTTTTTATAACCTTCCCACAAAAATATAGTAGTAGCTGTGGATTGGTGGAGATGATAATAAAAGCATAAAATTTTTTGGTTTGTATATTTTCCCTTTGTGGTTCAGAAAAGGAAATTTATATGACGTAGCTGTGAAGCATGGCATTTTTCTTTGATTTTTATGATCCAAGGACTCTCTCTTTCTCCTTCCTGTTTTTTATTTTTTTGTGGGAGTTCTGGTTAGTTTTATCTGGCCATGTTTTTTGTTTCCATCTCATTGAAAATTCTTTAAAGATGCAGCAGATTTAGTGTTATGAAGGAAGAAACTAACTAACCCCTCCCTGCTCCAGGGGTTTAGGTCAGGACTTCTTAACCCTGGCACTGATCGTATTTTAAGCTGGATAATTGTGTAGAGTGGTCTTACACATTGTAGGATGTTTAGCAGCATCCCTGGCTTGTACCCACTAAATCACACTAGCACCCCTCCCCATTTGTGACAGCCACAAATGTCGCTGGCATTACCAAATGCCCCTTGAAGGGCAAAGTGATCTTGGTTTAGAATCCCTGATTTGGGTCCTACGTTAAACCCTAACCCTAATCTTACTTGTACTTTTCCTTCTAGCGATTACTGAAATATTAAGTATTTAGTGATAGTCTTTACTCCTAGACTATAAACGCTATGAGAATAGGAATCATATATCTTTATTGCTTAATATCCTTGGTATATATGCCAGATAAGGATTTCTTAAATAAATTAGGTGGTGTACTGGTTAGCTGCAAGACCTTGGCCAAAATAGTTACCATTTCTGGACATTAGATTTTAAAATACATGACTAATGTGATTTCATATTTAGGTTCTGTGTTAGTAGGAAAATTCTTTGACTAATTCAATACAAAGTTTAGTTTTTGAGGACTAAATATGCCCAAGCATTACTTTTTTTTTTTTTTTTTTTAAGTGCTGGGGATCAATCTCAGGGCCTTGTGATTGCGAGACCGCTTGAACTAAATCCCCATCCCCACCCAAGCATTACTTTAAAGGTTATTTTTATGGCATTGTAGGAGTACAAGTAGAAATTTTAAAACAGAACTCTGATCTGTGCATAATGTTCAGTTATCTATGAGGTGAAGAGGAGAGATGAGGATTTCTCCATTGAAGGTTCTGTTAGGTTAAATTCATCCTTAGTTTTATGTTTGCATAGTAATTATGCTCTTATTTTCAAATCCATGTTTGCTTTATTGTTTTAAAATGACCGCATGGTAAAAGGTTTTTTCTTACCCAAATTTAAAAAATTTAGACTAGAAGAGATTGGCCTAATGACTTTAGAACTCTGAGAGTATTTGAGAGTATTACAGTCTTAATCGTTCAAGATTAAATATAAACTTCTTGGGTGAGACTTAAATCTACATCATGTGTAGCATTCAATTATTTTATTCTAGATCAGTGTTGAATTTGTTTCTTTTCTAGAAGGGTATAGGTAATTTAAATTAGTAGTGATACTACTGCTTATATGTGCAATTTCGGATGTCCCTTCCTACGGCCAGTTTTGTTATTGGACAACCCTGTAACTCATAATAGTATGAGAATGTAATCAACCTTGAAAACGGGTTGAGCTCCTGAACTCTTAAGTGAGCTCATTTTATCTGGTTTTGTTTTCTCAACATCTTTCTCTACTCCTCTCTCTCAGGATTGTGCCTCTACTCCTGCTTGTACAGACTGCTTTTCCAGCAGCATGGACACAAGAAGCATAGTAAGATGATTATAACCCGCATAAGGCAGGACCTTTGAAAAATGTTAGGTTTAAATTGGTAGTGAAATGATGTGTTGATGATATGAGTAGTGCTTGGGAAGCAGAATGGAGTTTGTCTGAACATATGAGTAATCTTAAAGCAAGAACATAGGGAATATGTTGAATTTCTGAGGAATTTTGGAATTTCTTCCCAAAAGGAGTGGGGAGTTGTTAGGCTTAACAGTGACCATAAATCATATGTAAACTCTTGGTATGAGACAATTGTGAGTATTAGATATTGTTTTTACAAGATTCATGTTCAAAGTAATTCTGCAACTCACATTCTGCTCCACATAATTTTATTATATTTTTTAAATAAAAGAACTATAACATTTAATATAAGCAAATGAAGACCTCTTAATTTGATATTTGGAAATAAAATTTATCTTTTGAGGAAGTTTTTCAAATTGTAAGATGACAAATTATTGATAGGTTATAGGAGTAGAGAAACAGACTAAATCAAACTTTGGATTTTCTAATTATAGAGGAGCAGATTGTGGTAGAGATACTTTAGTTATGGGAAGTAAATGCTGATGGGAAATGTTTCTGTAGCCTGTATTATATGAATTTTAGCTCAGATTTGATGGCAAACAATGCATTTACTCAGAGATTTTGATTTTATGCATTTATGTTTGTAATTCTGTTTTATGAGAATTCCTGATGAAACCGTATTTTAAACTTAGTAAAGAACATGTAAATGTATTATGGAACCTGTTGTGGGTCAAGAAATGCCTCAGAAACTTTGACATTACCTCTTAGTGAGCACAAGGTATAGATTGTTGATGTTCTGTAGCAACATTATGAGGGTTATGGTAATATCTTTACAAACTTTGTTTTTCAAATGATTGTGCAACTTAATGCTTCTTTTCTTTCTGGTACGGAGATTGAACCAGGCCTTTCAGTTGGCTAGCTAAGCATTATACCCTGAGCCATATCTGCCGCCAACTTAATGTAATTTATATAGGTCGACTTGAAAAAACTAGGATTTCACTTTTTCATTCAATTATTCATTTAATTTTTTTTTTTGTGAATGTTTATCGTTTGCCAGGATTTTTTTTATCTTTGCACTGCAAACTAGAAAAGTAAAAACATTACTGCTTTGGAACTTATTTTTGTGATCTTCCTATTTTGCCTCATCAGCATTGTGTCTGGTGAGCCTGCTGCAGAGCTGGTGAGGCAGCCCAGGCGCGCTGGCTTCAGGGTTGCCTGTTCAGTAGGCTCTGGGTTGATGGCAGCATTTCTGCCTGACCACTCTTAGCATTTTGCCTCACAGTGCTACATCACTCATTGCCTACTCAAAATAGAAAATAAGACCAGTACCATTACATTTTATTCTGTACCAAATTTTGTCATTTTAAAAAATCCATTTGATATTTTAAATCTGTACTATTTTTTAAACATAGCTTTAAGGTTTTTTTTTTTTTTTTTTTTTTTTAGTCAGCAAGATAATAGTCTCCATGTGCACTTTTTTTAAGTGGTGATCACAATTCTGTGAATTTAGAAGAATAAATTAATTTTTTTTTTTTTGAGCTGGCGATCAAACTTGGGGCCTTACACTTGCAAGGCAAGCCCTCTAACTGCTGAGCTAAATCCCCAGCCCTGTTTTTATTTTTAAAACAAACTTTTCCTTGATTTAAGTACATGAAAAAGATGTAATCTTTATTTTCTGAATTTGGTGTGATTCCTGAGGGCTTGTTTTGGTCTCTTGAGAGTAAAGGACAAAACAGTTTGAGTCTTACACTTTAATGGGTAGAACTTGGGAAATAATTTAGAGGTCGCTATATACTTGGTCACAGTATCTGACAAGTTGACCGGATTATACTTGAAGGCTTTCTTTAATTTAGTAATGCTTTTGAGACTATAAAATTTTATGAAAACATTGTTCTGAGTTGTTTTGAGTTTATAAAAATATTTGAAACATATGGATAAGAGTCCTCTATAGTAAGAGATTGTTTTGTTTTGTTTTGGTGCTGGATTGAATCCAGGACCTTGGACATGGCATGCATGCCTTCTGCCACTGAGCTATACTATACCCGAGCCATGGGATAAATGAATTTTTTTCATCTTTTCTCCCTCTCAGATGAATCTTAAATAAGTAAAATTTTTACAAACTAAAACATCTGATACTGCAGATCTCTAGTTTATTTAACACCTGCTTACTATGGTGGAAAAATGTTTCACAGTTTCGAAGTACTTTTATTTTGTGAAACATTTGTTTAAAGGGAATGACTATAATATAGCCATCCCTGGGTATCTGAGGAGAATTGTTCCAGGACAACACCCTCCTCTCACATGTGGATACCCAAATCCTTAGATACTCAAGTTCGTTATATAAAGTGCTGTGGTATTTTCACACATCTTGCCATATACTTTAAATCATTTCTAGATTACTTAATGATACCTAACACACTACAAATGCCATGTAAATAGTTGCTATTCTATATCATTTAAGGAATAATGACAAGAAAGTATATATTCAGGGCAATTTTTTCCTGAATGTTTTTGATTTGTAGTTGGTTGAATTCATGAATGCAAAACCCACAGATCAGGAGGGCTGTCTGTGGGGTGTTTTGTGTAGTACTTGCCCCTTTTCGCACAGCAACATGTTCCATAGAGTCTTTAGGATAACTTTGTAAGAAAGGTTGGATTGGTGCTATCGTACTTCACAAACAAGGAAACTGAGATCCACCATTATGATTTTACCACAGAAATGCAGTTTTGTAGATATTAGAACAGGGACTAGGAATAGAGATTTAGCTCAGTGGTTTTGAGGCCCTGAGTTTGATCCCTGGCACCAAAAAAAAAGAAAAGAACAGGGACTAAAAGACCCAGTTCCGAGTCTGCAGTGCAGATGTTATTTCACTCTTCTGGGTAAAGGAGAACCATCACTTAATTTTTCTTAATTCTTTTTACTTTCATCATGTCTAAATATAAATTAAATATATTTCCCTTCACTTTTTCAAATTTTATGTCACAGAAATTGCAGAAGAAAGAATTTTTGTATCCATTTTATTCAGATTTCTCTACCTTGTGTTAACTGTATTTGCTTATTTTCTCTCCGTATACACATGAACACACACACATAGCCTTTTTTTCTGAATATTTTAAGATACATTTCAACTCATGGTGTACTATACCTCTAAATAGCTGTGCATGTTTTCTTAAAAAGGTATATTCTTTTATTTAACCATAGTCATCAAAATTGAGAAATTAACATTGATACCGTTGTGCTGTGTGAAGATCTTTTTCAAATTAATTGTGACAGTACTGTCCTTAATAAATCTTGTATCACACTTTAACATTCATTCGTCTTAAGTTTGGAACAGATTCTTTAATAACTTTTGAGTTAATATCTGATTAAACCAGGCCAGTTTTTAGAATTCCTTCAGTATTAATTTGAGTGCTGTTTCTTCATGGTTAGGTTTAAGTCATACGTTTTTGGCAGGAATACTCCAAAATTGATACATCCTTCTCCTTGAAACATATCAGGAAAATATAATGTCCATTTAGCCTATTAGTAGGGATATTAACATTGATCTACTATGAACTCTTGGATTCTTTTTTATTATTTTTTTAATATGTCTGTTCTCGGTTTTGACCAATCAGAGCTCCTTCAAATTTGACTCCTATGTCCTTTTGACAAATACTTACGTTTTTAAAATATTTCCTTATTTTCTTATCTAGTAAGATATTCCTACCTAGCCCTAATTGGACATTTCTCCAAGAAGTCTGGTTTCTTCTGTTACCAACAGAAGCTAGAAAGTTCTATACATACACATACATATTTGTCTGGTTCATGTCTCTAAAAAGCCATGAGTGCTTCATGATGTCCAATTCCAGTGCAGCAGCATAGGGTTCATTCTAGCCTTGGCATTGTCCAAATCTGTAATTCCTTTCTCCACAGCAAGAAACCTGACTTCTGTTACCTATAGTATATTTCCTTTTTATTTGCTCAATTCTAAATGATTTGTTTAGTTCTACACAGAAAGTAGTTCCAAAATTGCTAAAGTTTATGTATGAAAGCAAATTGTGACTAGGATCTAATTGTTTCTTTGGAGGGGGGTGATACTAGAGATTGAACTTAGGGCCTTTTGCTTTGCTAGGCAAGCGCTCTACTACTGAGCTAAATCCCCAACCCTTAATATTTGTTTATAATTTTTCTCAACTTTAAGATACATAGTTAAAATACTGTGTATAAACATTATGTGTTTTTTTTTCTTTCCTTTTAGCGGTTCTGCTATTCATTTGAAATACTAGGTTTTAGTTTTTTTCTGTTTATATTGCATTTTTATTTTTTCTGTTTCATCCTTGTGCGTATGTGATAATTACTAAAGATGCATTAGCCTTTAACCTTCCTTTACTTTTTTCTAGCTTCAACATCATAATCATTTATGCTTTAATAAAAAACCAGCACAGTTTAATATTCTTCTAATCAGATAACATTCCAAAATTCAGAGGGTTAGATGCAGAGAAGGACCTAGGTGAAGGATCAGCTTGAGGGCAGGTTCTGTTGATAGATGATAGAAAATGGATAGAGAATATTCATTCCATTCATTCCCTTGAGGATGGACTCTTCATTACAGGGGTCAGCAAAGTTTTTCTATATGTAATAATATTTGAGTTGACAAAACTTACTTGGTTTAAGTGACTAGGTCAATATGATGATATATGGTACCTGTCACCAGCATGGGCAACTCAGTGAGTGATCAAGAGGCTTGAGGAGAGATAATGTTGGACATTAGGGTGAATAGGAGATCATTTTCCTCCTACCAAGAATAAAAGAAAGATTCTCACTGGAATGATTAAAATCACCTGTATTTCAACCAAAGTTGAAGTACAGTTAACCAAGTTAATTGTTATTGCTTTGTTGAATATAGTAGTTTTATGCATCTTTAGTTTTTGGTGTCTAGATCATCAGATACATGGACTGGGCATCTGGAGTGAAGAGGTTAGAAAAGAAGCTTTACAAGGGGGTACAATTGAAGTAGGCTTAGAGCAAACTCTTGTAGAATCTTTCTCAGATAGGATGGGATGGTTGGTTAGGTGGTTTCTTTTTCTCCCCTCCACTCCTCTCCTTGATGTTGTCTTTCTTTCATATTGGGTTTGAAGGTATAAAGATACTTAAAAGCAGGAGAAATGCTTGATTTTAAATTCTACTTATGCAACCAGTTTTTGTGTATAATTAAGTCTTTAGTAAACTGAATGGCCTGGGAAGAAAATTAAGGATTTTATTAAATGAGGATTTATTAGAATTTCTTAACATTAAGCCTACTCATCATTTGGCACTTTCTTAGTTATGTAGTCCTTTATCTTAACTGTATGGTAACTAGTTTATTGTGAATATGAAATTGTGAATTCAGTGGCTATATCATTAGATGTAAAGCCCATGTGTATTTTAAAAATTACAAAAAATAAAAATAAAAATTCCAACTACACAGTTGCAGGAGATTTGTTATGAAGAAACTTTATAAATGATTCTTTATCTTGTTAACATTCTGGCCATTTCAATATTATTAGTATTTTGTACTAATTTAAAAAAAGAGAATGTAATATTCATATCTTATTTTGATGTTGACAAAGGACAGGAGAGAGTTGAAATTAAAGGTGGATTTTTTGAATCAAGGAAAACTTAAGCTGAAGAAGCTATTTTCATATATACTTATGTGTGTGTATATATGTGTATGTGTGTCACATATTTGTTTTCTTTTATGGGAAATAATTTCTGTTCCTTTGATTTTAGAATATGGCAGCTAAAGATCATCATAGTCATGTTATACATTTGAAGCTACAGACATCACCACGGTTTATGGTTTTATAATTGAGTTCCTTATTAACTTCCCTTCTTAAACTTAATTTCCAAAATTTAAAAGTTTTAGCCCTGAAAGTCTTATGACATTTTTTAGACTCATTTTGTAGATGAGGAATTGGGACTCATAAGCGATGAAACTTGTTCAGAATCACAGTTATTGGGGACACATAGTGGCTAAATTAGAATAAATTTATATCCTTTGTACTTCAGTTCCCTGTTTTCTTTTTTCAGTATGGATTTTCCAAAATGTGATTTTGGTAATGTTTATGTTTGTTGGAGGTGGCGGAGGAGTGGGAATTGGTGGTTCTTCAGAAGATGGTTATCATTTCATGCTAACTCTGGGGCAGAATGAGTAATATTGTGCTGCTACTTTTCTGCTCATAAGATGCCATAGAAAAAAATATGCCTTTCTTTGCAAGGAAATGTGCACAATAACACCTATTTAAGAGTTTTCCAGCAGCTCATCCTCTACATAAAACTTCAAGCCTCTTAGCCTCTGTACAGAGGTCTTGTGGAAGAGGAGTACAGGCAGGCTTATCAGTGTGCACCTTTGGCATATTTCTAGTCTTTAGTTGTTAATAGTGGTGACCTCTTTATATCTACTTGGTTGAGATCTTTCCAAACCAGTCATATCTTGGTGTTGAATTGGTACTCGATGTGTTTTGATGTGCAGATTTTGTCCCAGGACTCATCATTTGCTTGGTACTTGGAGTGCACTCTGGTACCTGTCAGTGTTCATTGCCTTGTGACTCCCTATTCTTTCCAGCCAAAATATATTTGTTTGGTACTCATTGATTTTGGCCCTCATCACACCTCCTGGAACCAATTAATGATCAGTACCAAGGTACTAATGTATTGTTTTGAATGCTCTCAGTGTTTTAAAGCAGCAGTCCCCAACTTTTTTGTCACCAGGGATAGGTTTGTGGAAGATAGTTTTTCCATAGAAGGGGGTGAAGGATGGTTTCAGGATAATTCATACACATTACATTTATTGCTTTATTTCTATTATTATTACATTATAATGTATAATGAAGTAATTATACAAGTCATCATAATGCAGAATCAGCAGGAATCCTAGCTTGTTTTCTTAGAAGTATATGGTTCCGTCTGGGGCTGGTGGGAGGTGGTGACACCCAGGTATGTTGATTATGTCCAGTCTACTCCATAATCTTGTTTCGGTTGCTGTCACTGTGGAAGACTTGGTTTCACAAAGATGAGATGTTGGAAATGGAAGCAAGCTTTTCAGTGATTTTGTGGCCATCTTAGAACATTCCACCTTCACTTTAATCTACAATGTATGAAGATTTGAAATTGTCTCAAATACACTTTCAGGCCACCATCATTTGTAATCTCAAGCAGTTGATCCTCTTATAGCATGGATAATGTTGAGTCACGTGGCTTATTCACAGGTGGGTTGTGGATCCGTTACTTTCCAGTCAAAGTTTTTTCTTTCTTTTTTGGAGTGTGTGTGTGTGTGTGTGTGTGTGTGTGTGTGTGTGTGTGAGTGATTGGGAAGTAATGCTCAAATTCTTGAAAGCCAAGATAAGTGATCATCTGCCAGCTGGAAGAAAGAGGGCCCTGTCTTAGTCTTTTAAAATCTCTGGTAATGTTTGAAAATGTCAAAAATCCCAGTGTTTTCTTGTTGCTCCCATAATTTCAGCTTGGTTTTGGATCCAGCTACTTTATTTGCCAATTAGAACACTGTTGTCATTCTCACCTGAAGTGACAGATTGAGTTCATTGAACAAAGATCTCTGGAGCAGTTCTTGTGACTCAAAAACTAGCCAGTGGATTACCTTTAGAAAGCCATCTCACTACTGTGTATGGGAGATGTGTGTTGCACATCTGTCTCTTCACAGAGTTGCACAGGCATGAGTTAAGGCCATGTACTTTACTATGGTTGGTAATTTTAACACATCCGGCAAAAATGTTCAGGTAACATTTTTTTGGCTTGTTGGCATTTCTCTTATGAATGACAGAGTGCATAGACACATACACAAGTGATCTCCGACCCAAGTAGTGAAACCAGAAAGCTGTCCAATCATGGCATCCACTCGGTCTGTGCATATACCAATATAAAACAACCAATTCTGTTTTCTTGGTATATAGTCATTCAAAATTTGAATAGTTCTGCAGCTGTGGTGTTGATTGACAACAAGGCACACATAATGTGTCATATCCTCCTGCATATCCTCCTGGAAAACATTGCACAAAAACAAACATTGTTGCCTTGTCAGTATCAGTAGACTTGTCAGCTTGGCTTTTGTAACATGGTGACTTATTAGTTCTCTCTTAACAGTTGTGCCTCAGTATCGTCTGCTGTTTTAGCAATTCGTGGGTGCTAGTCAAAAGAAGAACACACACTACCTTTTAAACTCTATTCTTTCTGAAGATGTCCTTAGCAGCAGGCGAGATCAGCTCTTCACCAATATTAAAGGCCTTCTTGGCTTTAGCAGTATGGCGAGCCACTAAGAATGATGTTCACAGTGCAGACACATTTGATGAAATGGTAGCCTTCACTAACTGCTTCTGTTCTTTGTGCTCACCCATTTTTCTTTTGGAAGATTCCAAAGGGTCGTCTTTTAAGGCAGGGTACTGTACTTAGTCTCCATGTGGCAAAGCAGTTTTGAAGATTTCATGGCATCCTTGGATAGTGGTTGCCACATATTTTACACTGCCAGCTTGGGGGAATGTGAATCACCTGTTGCTGAATCCATAATTTAAGTAAGACTCTTAGTATTTTCTTTCTTTCTTTTCTTTTCGTGGGTGCTGGCCATTGAACTCAGGGCCTTGTGCTTGACTAGGCAAGCACTCTACAAGTTGAGCTAAACCCCATCCCCAGTATTTTCTTTTAAATGCAGCTTTCTTTTTGTTGGCATTGTTAGAGTCTTCACTATAAGTCTCATCATTGGGTCTTGCCCCCTTTTTCAAAGAAGCTCTCCACTGATGTTTGTTTTTTACTCATTTTGGCTGAGGTTAGTTTGTGGGCTTACCAAAACTGCCTGAGACAAGGGTGCCATGAGGGAATGAAGTGCAGTTGGAAGTGGTAAGTGAAATAATGGGCAGGCATGTGCAGACTAAAATACGTCAGGTTCTGATTTAAAGCTTTCCAGCAGATCCAGCTGTACCAGTGAAGTACATCCGCTCACTTGGCACTGTATAGTAAAGCCTGCCACCAGATGCAGCTTAGTTGTCACTTGCCATTCACTGATAGGGTTTTGATAAGAGTTTGAGCAGTTGATTTATGGTCCCTATGCAGTCAAATCTCTCTGCTAATGTTAATCAGAAGATGCAGCTACTCCTCAGCACTAGCATCCCTGCCTCAGCTCCATCTCAGATCATCTGGCATTATATTCTCATAAGGAGCACTCAATCTGGATCCCTCAATCTCTCACATGCAGAGTTCACAGTAGGTTTGAGCTCCTGTGAGACTCTAATACAGCTGCTGATCTGACAGGAATCAGAGCTCAGGTGGTAATGCAAGCTACAGGTGCAGCTGTAAATATAGATGTACCTCGACTTGCTTATCACCTCCTGCACTGTGGTCTAGTTGCTAACAGGCCATGGACTCATGTCACTCCATAGTCTGGGGGTTGGAGACCCCTATTTTAAAGCATGAAAAGTCCAGAAAATTAATAGGGTTCCTGTAAATGAAAGATGTGACAGACAACAACTAGCCACAAGGAAGAGGATAGTGGTTTTATCATTTATAAAGTGGGATTAGACAAGATGTTTTTTAGGACCTCTTAAAGATTAAACCTATGAATACGTTTTAAAATTTTTTCTTCACCTTACTTTATTTGTTAAAAAGTTGAAATAGTACACTGTCTTTGACCGCATCTCGGAGTTGATTCGAATTATTTAAAAATTTAATAATTTGTAAAATATTTGGAGCATCATAGGATACTACCTTTAGTGTTTTTAGTTTTCTATAAAAAAATGTTTGTGGGAATGTTGAGTTTAAAAAAAAAGCTACGACTTGGGAACCTGTAGTGTTGTGGATATGGCTGTTGCCAGGGAAAGTATCTCCATATTTTCCATGTATCTCCATATTATCCACTTTAATAGTGAATAAAAGTTACAGAAATTATGAGTTCAGAAGAATGTGCTAGATTATATTCTGTATATTTTCCAAAGTTGGAGAAAGTAACAAAATACAGTCTCAGTGTATGTTGGACTAATAATACTAACTGTAATCAACAAGAATTTCTTATTTTGGGGTTGCATTTGTTTGGTTTTGTTTTCTTGAGACAGTCTTACAATTTTATTTTGCTGCAGGCTTTTAAGAAAACCAATTTTAAACAGTAATGATTTTTCACTAGGATGTATAAAATGTCTTTCACATTTATACATGGGTAAATACACATATTTACAGTACTCGTGTATATATATATAGATATAGATATGGAAGACTCTGGAATGTTGATGAGCCTTTTCACAGTGGTTATTTCTAAAGCAAGCAGTGGGTGTACAGGATACAGTGAATGAGAGCTTCTCAATAGTTCAAATTTTTCAGGTTCTGACTTATTGTCAGGTTACTTTTGTAATACTCTCTCCAAGCCCAAAAGAGCCTGAGTCTTAGCTTTTGAGAGAAGGGTAGAGTTGATCTATTTTATTATTTTTTTTT